>WYDI02034726.1:18034-28813 GCA_009867235.2 Psittacus erithacus
AATTACAGACCAGTCAGTCTCAACTCTGTGCCTGGCAAAATCTTGGAGCAGATTCTCCTGGAAGGCATGCTAAGGCATACGAAAAGAAACAGGGTGCTTGGTGACTGGTGCATGGGTTCACTAAGGGAAATCCTGCCTGACCAATTTGGTGGCCTTCTATGATGGGGCTATGGAACTGATGGACAGGGGCAGAGCAGGTGGTGTCATCTACCTAGACTTGTGCAAAGCGTTTATCCCATATGGCGTCCTTGTCTCTAAATTGGAGAGACATCAATTTGATAGATGGACCACTCGGTGGGTAAAGAACTGGCTGGATGGCCGCATGCAAAGAGTTGTGGTCAATGGCTCAATGTCCTGCTGGAGACCAGTAATGGGTGGTGTCCCTCAGGGATCAGTGTTGGGACCGGTCTTGTTCAACATCTTTGTCAGTGACATGGACAGTGGGATTGAGCACGCCCTCAGCAAGTTTGCTGATGACACCAAGCTGTGTGATTCGGTTGATATGCTGTAGGGAAGGAATGCCATCCAGGGGGACCTTGACATGCTTGAGAGGTGGGCAGATACCAACCTTATGAAGTTTAACCAAGAAAAGTGCAAGGTCCTACGTGTGGGTCGGAGCAATTCCAGGCACAGCTACAGATTGGGCAGAGAAGAGAGTCAAAGCAGCCTTGCAGAGAAGGACTTGGAGGTCTTGGTCGATGAGAAACTTAATATGAGCAGGCAGTATGCACTTGCAGCCCAGAAAGCCAACTGTATCTTGGGCTACATCAAAAGGAGCATGACCAGCAGGTTGAAGGAGGTGATCCTGCCTCTCTACTCTATCCTCGTGAGACCTCACTTGGAGTATTGTGTGCAGTTCTGGCGTCCTCAACATAAAAAGGACATGGAACTGTTGGAACAAGTCCAGAGGAGGGCCATGAGGATAATCAGGGGACTGAAGCACCTCCCGTATGAAGATAGGCTGAGAAAGTTGGGGCTGTTCAGCGTGGAGAAGAGAAAGCTGTGTGGAGACCTCATAACAGCCTCCCAGCATCTGAAGTGGGCCTATAAGGATGCAGGGGAGGGACTCTTCATTAGAGACTGTACTGACAGGACAAGGGGTAATGGGTTCAAACTTAAATAGGGGAAGTTTAGATTGAATATAAGGAAGAAGTTCTTTAGGGTGAGGGTGGTGAGGCCCTGGAATGGGTTGCCCAAGGAAGCTGTGAATGCTCCATCCGTGGCGATGTTCAAGGCCAGGCTGGACAGAGCCTTGGGTGATGTGGTTTAGTGTGAAGTGTCTCTGCCTATGGTAGGGGGGTTTGAACTACATGATCTTAAGGTCATTTCCAACCCTTACTATTCTATGATTCTACAATTCTACGATTCTATGATAGGCTGGACAGGGCTTGGAGCAATCTGGTCTAGTGGAAGGTATCTTTGCCTGTGGTGGGGAGGTCTGAACTAGGTCATCTTTAAGGACCATTCCAACCCAAGCCTTTCTATGATTCTATAAATGATTCTATGATAGATTCTATGGTTGCATGGTTCTATGAAATAAAACTATAATCTCTGAAGCAGAAACAGCCAGGAGCATGGTATCTATGGTTTTGCAGTTTATTAAGACGTACTGTGTCTTGCTTCAAACATTGCCATAAGCATTTCATCAGTAGGGTATTTTTAATAAATAAGTAATGGTTTCTGTTATGGTTTAAGCTTAGTTGTAAATTAGAAAACCATGTAGCCTGCTCGTTCCCCTCCCCACCCCAGCCTACCCTCCCCCCTGCTCCTGAAGGGATGGGGAGGAAAATGGAAAGAATGTAACTCCCATGGGTTGAGATAAGAACATCCCAGTAACTAAGGTATAACACAAACCACTGCTGCTACCACCAATAATAATAATGATAAGGGAAATATCAAGGGAAGGGAATACAAACGCTCACTACCCGCCGACCTAGCAGAGAGCTAGCCCTTCCGGGTAACTCCCAATTTTACATTCTGGGTATAACCTGCTGTGGTATGGAATACCTCTGGTTAGTTTGGGTCAGGTGTCCTGTCTCTGCTTCCTCCCAGCTTCCCCTCCTCCCAGGGCAGAGCATGAGACTCAGAAAGTCCTTGGTCAGTCTAAGCATTCTAAGCAGTAGCTAAAAACCGGTATTACCACCACTTTTCCCAGATCGAAAGTCAGAAACACAGCACTGCACCAGCTACTAAGAAGGAGAAAAATGTCTGCTATTGCTGAACCCATGACAGTTTCAGTCATGATTTGTATCTTCTGAGGTTGTAAGTTATTTATATCAGGCAACTACAATAAGCATAAATATTTATATATTCTGTTTTTCTTCATATACTTCATTTTTAAGACTGTAAAAGAGACCAAAAGTACTATTAAAGTATTTGATTAAAGCACAAGTCTACTAGATTTGTTACTAAATAGTGTATTTAGAAATACTAATGCTGAGAAAGAGAATATTTTTTTTTTCGTAACTTTCAGAATATTTTTAAGAAAACAAAAAGCCTTCTAAAAAAATTGCCAAATGATTTTACAACCTAAATCTGACTACATAAATGTGCATGGCAAGCATGTAAACTGTTCAGCCATGAAGATATTCTCAAAGTCAGTGTGTCAGTCAAATAAAAACTGGACTTAGTATCTGATAGTAGATTCCTGGGATATCTCTCTCCCATACTTAGATGCTAGATTTCTTGGGAATGCTTGACAAAGCTCAGTCTGCAATGAGTAGAAATATAACTTCTAAAACCTATTCTTTTCAGTGCTGATATTAGTCAGGATGTGCAGATGGAGTGCATTCTGTTCTCTCTGAACAGTTACTTCTTTTTCAGTAGTCCATTTACATGGAAATTGTAGTATCACAGTAGCACATGTAGAAGACAGTAGGAAGGTTTTATGAAAGTATTTGTAAGAGGTCAATTTTAGTGAGCCGCATGCTTGGTTAAAGAAAACTTGTTTAACCACAATGGCTTAAAAGCACCTACTTTAAAACACATTTACTAAATCTGAGAACTGAAACATGTATTATTTGCAAAGTATTCATCCACATGTTTGTTTGGAACAAGTAGCCTCTTTAAGATGAATATTTTCAATCATTAACAGAGTATCTATTCTTTTACAATTCTCAGCATCAAAATGTGCTTTAGTTATTCTGATCATCGAATAAGTGAAATATAATGCAATGAAAATACTATAAACCTAGCTTTGCTCTTTAATACAAAACTTTGGTTTTCAAATATTTCTTTTATAGCCTCTGTGAGACCTATAAAAACTAAATAATTAACTCAAACTCCATGAAATAGGCCCAAGAGGACTGAAATGCTATTCTGTCGTGGGAAATTTTACTGAGAACATAATACTTGTAAATGGTGTTTATTGCCTTCAATCTCTGTTTCCCAATGGCTGCTAATGTTGCTTTACAACCTTGTGCTTAAATTCCAAACTGCAGTTTCAGTTACGGTGAATAATTCAGAGCTGCAAGAGTTTTCCCTCTATTTCTGAGCATGTGCATCATGTCACCAGCTTGATTAACCTTCAACAATTTTTTTTGTGTAGGTCAGAGACTGATGGGAAGAATATTTTAATAAAACGTACTCACATTAACCTTCTAATTCTATGGCTTCTTTGGGACATAGTGGTCTTAGGTGCTTCTGTGCATATTGCAGGAGGTTTTTATCCCTTCACTTTTAGGGCAGAATCACATTATGTTTGAGTCCTGTAGTCTTCCAGAAAATGAGCACATCTTAAAATATATATTTTGGGTAGGTTTTGGTTGGTTTTTAACTTGAAAAAACTTAAAAGTAGATGCTGTTCCTACAATCAAAATAATAAAAAGTCCTTGGTAGTGAGGTATCAGTGAGAGTCCTTGCTAAAAACAAATAATGGCTGGATTTGAAAGATATTTATCCATATCTGTGTATTAGGCAGCTAAATACATGCCTACTCCTGAAAAAGAAAAAAAATCTATACAATAAGGAGATTAGATGTTTTGCTTTAATTTTCAGCTATACAGCCATGGGTCTCTTATCTATATATATCACAATGGAAGCTGATGCGGACTAGGACAAAGACTTATTTGCACAAAGTTCGCTGTTCTGCCTCTAGAATTTTTCTAAGGCCTACAGATCTGAAGGATTTGAAGGTAGTCAGTCGCTTGAAGTATCTGATTCAGAAACCATGATGCATTCATTGTTAAAAAAGGTGTTTGACAGGTAATTTTCAGATGAACAAAACAGTATAAAAAAGGCATAAAAAATGAGGACACAGGTATAAATGAGGCACAAAAAATGGGCATACAGTTCAGCTCACAGGATCTTAGTCACTGTTCCACAGTGTTCTGGTTTCAGCTGTAACAGTTATTATTCTTCCCAGTAGCTGGTGCAATGCTGTGCTTCGACTTTAGTATGACAACAGTGTTGATAACACACCAGTCTTTCAGCTGTTGCTCAGTAGCTCTTACCCTGATCAAGGACTTTTCAGTCTCGTGCTGTCAGTGAGGAGGGGCACAAGGAGCAGGGAGGGAGCAGAGACAGGACACCTGACCCAAACTAGCCAAAAGGGTATTCCATACCACAGCACATCATGCCTAATATATAAACTGGGGGGAGTTACCTGGGAGGGCAGATAGCTTCTTAGGTTGGGCTGGGTATTTGTTAGCAGGTTGTGAGTGCTGTGGTTTAGGCCAAGCTGTAGCTCAGAAAACCACACAGTTGTTAGCTAACCCCCCCCACCCTTCTTCTTCAGTTCCCTGAGATAAGAACAGCCCCGTAACTAAGGTATAACACAAACCACTGCTGCTACCACCAACAATAATAATGATAAGGGAAATAACAAGGGAAGAGAATACAACCGCTCACCACTCACCAACTGAGCAGCAAACTAGCCCTTCAGGGTAGCTCCTAGTTACATTCTGGGCATGATGTGCTGTGGTAAGGAATACCTCTTTGGTCAGTTTGGATCAGGTGTCCTGTCTCCTCTTCCTCCAGGCCTCCCCTCCTCCCTGTCAGAGAATGAGGCTCAGAAAGTCCTTGGTCAGACTAAACATTCTAATCTGTAGCTAGAAACGTCAGTGTTATCAGCACTGTTCCCAGGCCAAAAGTCAAAACCACAACACTGCACCAGCTACTAAGAAGGAGAAAAATGACTGCTACTTGTGTTTTCTGAGCTTACTTTTTTTTCCCCCCTATTATTATTCCTTATTGTTACTGTTAGAATGTTTTCTATTACCACTATGTTTTACTTTATTATAGTTATTAAGCCATTCTTATCTCAATTTGTGAATTTTACATTCCTTTGATTCTCTTCCCCATCCTGCCTCAGGAGAGGTGATGAGGATAGGGATGGGGCTGAGCAGGTGGCTGTGTGATATTCAGTTACTGGCTTGGTTTAAATCATGACACAGAAAAATGTTGTCAAAATTGCAAACAATATGGTTCAGAAGTGTAAGTCACTGTCTGCATAGCGGACTATATCATGTTCCATCATCTCCTTCATTGAGATCACTGCAATTACTGATAGCAGAAGATAGTACTACACATCAAGAAGTGGACTGGCATATTGCCATCAAAGTATTTTAATACCTATTATCTTCTTTTTCTCAAGAAATCTGGCTGCAGCCATTTACTAAAGTTCAAACCTCTGAAGCTTGTCTTTAATTGTATAGACTTCTATTCTCATTAAACTTTGCTTACATTTCACCCAGGTTTTCCTGTGGGAGTACTTGTTGCACAGATAGGAAGAAATTCTGAATATTTGGATATATGTTTATCTTCTCTTTTATATATATATATATATATTTGTACATGTTCAGGTGTAACAAAATCATATAAAGAGTAGAACTTAATAAAACATCAGAAAGATGCAGTTGGTAAATTACAAAAGAATTGCAGCAAGTGCTATTATTACATAGATTTGTTACTCCCAAATGCTAGTGTTTATTAACTCAAAATTATGCTGTGTTATTTTATGGTATTTAATAGGGTAATTATGCACTTGCAGTGAGAGCATGTCAATAGGGTATTTCTAAGCATCACTTTGAAATTTTTTTTAAAGTCTTCTTTGAAATATTTTTCTTTTCTAAGTCTTCATAGAATCCTCACAACTATGAGATTATGGAACTGATGCTCAGTTAAACCTGTGCCAGCAAGTTATGAGACAAGTGAGAAACAGCAGTATGAGTCTTTTAATTACACTGGGAGAGCTAATACTATGCAGTTTAGCTCCATTTTAGTAAGGAACAAGGTTACTTCAGAAGTGATAATGTTGCAAGCTCTCTTATTTTTAAAAAAAAATTTACCAAATTCCAATTGTTTGAATCTGAGTTAAATTTGAGTTAACTTGGTATCCATGTTTTAGCTACTCACATTCCTTCTTCGATATTCCCTTCTTTCAACCAGAAACTGTGAATCCCAAAGTAGTATAGTTTCCACTAAGTATGCTTATTGCTAAAAGGAAGTTTATAGCTTATGCTAAACAGAGTTTTGTTCCCATTTAGGTCGACTTACTGGAAAAGGTAAATCAAGTAAAGATTTGGTTCAGCCTGTTCACAGATTCTCTTGATTGACACATAATGTCCTGCATATGAATTTTAAGAAACTATATTTATCTTTCTGTGCAATTCAGGGTTTGAGAGGAAAAAGAACTGCCTGTCCTGTTACAATTCAGCAAATCCATACAGATATAGTTGATACAGCAATTATCCTATTATTCTACTCTGCACAGACAGACTGCTTTTTTTCAAGGGCATTTGACAAAATATAGACATAATTTGCAAAGACTTGTGAGAGACTGAACTGAAATCACATTCCACCATCCACTGTCTCAGATTGGTGTGAGGAGCTGAGGTCCACTCTCTCGAAGATGAGTGTGAGGAGCTGAAATAAGACTCCACCATTCATTGTCTCAAAGATTGGTGAAAGGAACTGAAATCCATTGTCTCAGAGATTGCTGTCCATTGTCTAAAGGATTGCAGGTGATGGGAAACTGCCACTGCAACTGCACAGTCATCATGTTAGGCAGAAATAACCTGACTGCAGATATAAGGGGTTGAAGAGCTGGCTGCAAGATCAGCAAAACTGATATATGTGATCAACCAGGAATGTGCAGTACGTGACAAACTGATGAGCACGGCAATATTCAAATGGAACCAGAACCCATTTTCAAAAATTTTGGTCCAACACCAACCAAACAAGACATCACTTAGTATATAGTCGCACTTGGCAGCCATCTGCGAGAGCATGGGAAATATATTTACAAGCAAACTCCCCATTATATGATAGTGGGAGGCCCCCTCAGACATAAAAATACCCTGTATTGTGATGCCCACAAAGGAGATGAAAGAGCCTATGACAGGCCTTTCACAAATGGAATCTGGGCCCTTAAAGGTCATTGTTGACATTTCCCCCTAACGCATAACAAAAGGAGAAAAAGATAATCTCCTGTGTGGTCGCCCAGCACTGAAGATGAAAACTACAGAGCTTTGGGACACCACTGGATCCATGGTGGTGACTATGTCTCTGCACTATGTGCTCTGAATACTTGCTTAATTTCTATCCTCTTTTCTGGTCTGTTCCATTGCTACTAAATAATTATCTTCTTTTATAATAATAATATTTTTGTAATAATTATTTTTTTATAATAAACAAATTGACCAATTGCGGTACTTGACCTCATTTGTGTCTTAGTTTCACTCTGGGAATCACAAACAAAATATTTCTGACACTGGGTTTTATCCAGTAGAACCTTGACAATATTCAGATATTGAGACAGTGAGAGGTCTTAAAAAAGGTCATTCTCTTTTGGTCTAGGTTGAGAAAAAATATTATTGACATACAAGAATATTAATTAAATAAAGTGACAACCTTGATATTCTTTGTTATTATTGATGGCTAAGATTAAGAGAAGAACATCACAGGTATTTAGCACACTTCACTGAAGCTGAGAATATGAAATGAAGAAGAAAATAGTTTATAGGAAATTGTGTAAGGACTGTAAGAAAACAAAAATGTTTTTGTTTTCGAGTAAAACCAAAGTACAAGCTATAGTTACCAGGACTCATTCTGTCAGCTTTGTGCATGCATATGTGCTAGGAAAAACAAGGAACTTTTCTTGAGTACTAAGGGTGCATCTTATAGACATGACAGGGTTTTTTCTTTTTTCCCCATAGAAATTTTTAGAATATGTAGGATTCTACATCTAATGGAATAATGGCACAATGATTAAGTACATGAATTGACTTTACATAACAGTAATAAAGTGATTGAAAGCCACTTTCATTTCCAGTATTCTAGGATCCCAGATACAGTTCTTGATTTATTTTCCATTCCCAAAAGTACATTCTGTAGCAAAACAGGGATGACTACAACCTTAAGCATCTTCATGAGCACAGCTCAGATTTTAAAACAAAAGCCTGTAACAGATGCCTATGCTGTCATCAAAGATCCCAAATAATAAATTGGTTCAAGGTGTGTCCTTTATAGTCAGTTCTTGCTATTTGTCACTTCCCTTTCTCGCTCCCTTTTTTTTTACTCTATTGCTGGCATCACATCACGTGGTTTTCTAGAGGTTTACCATTCGTACTTCACATTAATTTACTTCATGTGGATTACTTTGTGAGGCAGATAGGATCTCAACCTGAGGTAATGTGATACAAGCATATTTATATATTTTCAGATATTTATAGAAATATGCAACTTTTTCTTTTAGCATCTTTCCTAGGATATAATTTGACTTTAGAATAGCATGTTTTTATGAAGTACATGTGACTACAACCCAGCAAGAAAAGCCATGAACTTGCTGGAACAGGGAAAGTGCAGTAGTATGCCGTACCTGCTGTGGTTTGCCTGCTTCATTGCTCTCCATTTGCAGACACAGAGTAAGGAACAAGTAATTCTGGAAACCAAATAAAATTGGCATAAGTTAACCCTTAAGTCTTTACTGGCACATTTGACTACCTCTTCCCCTGGCTGCAAAGGTAAGTAAAGTCACCTCTGCCTCTTGAGAGACTTGACAGGGTGGTTAACTATTTTTTCTGCCTATTATACAGTCATCTGCAGCTCATTAGCTTTCAGGATCCCAGTGGGAAAAACTTTGAGGCATAGTATTAGGAGGTTTTGGTGAGATATTTTCCGGTTCACTGATCCTCATGTGTAAACCAGTATCACGTAGCTGGTTTTCTAGGACTGCATAGACCAGAATGCCTAGACAGAGGTGAAATCAACTGCTATTTTTTCCCTAAAACTTTTAAAAAATCAAAGTTCTCAGTCTACAATCTAATAAAAATCTAAATGACCCTCAGAAATCAGATTTATTGGCTTGATTTGTACTTTAGGACTGGTGGCATTTTGTCAAAGAACACAGAATATATACTTTCTTTCAGAATTGTTCTAATGTTTTGCTCATAGCTGCCAAAAAGCAACAGGTCTATGAGCAATTCATATTGAGCAATTCTTAATGAGGTCTATTCATCTACAGGATGTTGTTAACTATTGACAATATCAATTTTAAACTAAACATTTTATGCCTCATATTTTCACACTTCATGTGAAAAAGTGGCAGAACTCAAACCTGCAAAGCTTTGGCAGGCAAGGTTAATTTTCCATAGTTTCATCATGCATGAGTGCTGCTTCACATCATCTGAAATGCCATTAGGTGACAGAATCTTCTTGGAAAGACAGTTTCTTTCTAGTGATTTCTGAGCTGATAGAAAGCACTAGCTCTACACTTCAGTGGGCGGCAGCAGAACACATACAACTCACTCAGCAGCAATGGGAATCACTACTCCTGCAACAGTCACCCTTCCGAGTAATTGAGTATCAGCAATTCATTTTTAGAGAAGAACTCCGAAGTTCAGGCATATTCCAGCTTAAGCTTGGGGAAAAAAAAAAAAAAAAAAAAAAAAAAGAAAGGGTGCCAAATGGAGCTAATTATGCTTTTGTTCTGGGGACATATGCCTACAAAGAGCTCTCCACCAAATAATTCAACATAGCCCATTAAGGAATTATCAGCTCTTACTGATATTCTGTTGGTACCAGCTTACACTGGATGTAAATTGGTCACATGAAGACATGCAATCTTCTCTCCCAGTTCCAGAAAGGACATTTGTGGTCATCCGGTTCAGAAAACCTAAGATGAACTCTTCTCTTTGCAACATGTACAATCTGTGAGTGCAGGCACAGGTTTTTAAAATGGGGAGAATGCTAGTATTCTTTCTTTTTATTTTTTCTTTTCCCTTTTTTTTTTTTTTTCTGTCCTTTGTATCTGCTCAGTTCCTGAGCTCCTAAATGGTGAGGTTCATGCTTACTAAGAATTCCAACATAACCCGTGTGTCCTAATAGCTCAAGCAATTAATAAGTTTCTAAAAGTAGTATTCATCGCATACTCATGTGTGACCCATGGTGTTGCTACCCTTATGCTTGCTAGGGTTTGGTGGCTGCTTTCTCTTCCAGGTAATTGGATTAATTTAAACTGCACCACCTGTGGAGTAATTATTACCTCAATTACCTGATGACAAATACTGACAATTATAGATCATTACCAAACCAACCCAAAAAGACATGTGAATATGGCATATGTACTTTATATTATTGTACACTGTATAAGTACATATATAAAAATAAATATAAATTACATTGATGTCAAAAAATACAGCAATCATGAAATATAGTTGAATCATGGTGGAGTTGCAACATTTGACACAACATATTGTAAAGGATTTGTCATGGGTTCAGCAGTAGCAGTCATTTTTTCTCCTTCTTAGTGGCTGGTGCAGCACTGTGTTTCTAACTTTC
>WYDI02034731.1:0-14636 GCA_009867235.2 Psittacus erithacus
GGGGGGGGAAGGGGGCAGGGGCAGGACACCTGACCCAAGCTGGCCAAGGAGGTATTCCGTACCACAGCACGTCATGCTCAGGATGTAAAATTGGTTGTTACCCGGAGGAGCTAGCTCTCTGCTCAGTCGGCAGGTGGTGAGCAGCTGTATTCTCTCCCCTTGTTATTCCCTTATCATTGTTATTATTGGTGGTAGCAGCACTGGTTTGTGTTATACCTTAGTTAGTGGACTGTTCTTATCTCAGCCCATGGGAGTTACATTCTTTTCATTCTCCTTCCCATCCCTCCAGGAGTGAGGAGTGGGGGAGGACAGGTTTGGGGGGGGGGGGGTGGCGGAACGAGCAGGCTACATGGTTTTCTAATTTACGACTAAGCTTAAACCACGACAACATGGTTTCTTTTCTCTGTTTCCCCTTGACATGGTGCTGACTCACTGCTCCAGATCCTGTCTAGCAGAATGATCAGGATCATTCCTCAACTCTTCAATCACAGGATTTTAAAAATAAATATTCCTGCTTTGTTAGCATTTCTCTTCACCCTTTGCCATTTTAATAGAACACTATTCTAAGTGTTCCTAAAATGATGAAAATCAAATCCAGGTAAAGAATTTTTCACTCATCTTTGTTCCTGGGGTGTTCTCTACCTCTAGGTTTTCTCCACATCATCTTGACCTTTAAATTTCCTTTTTGCCATTTCCAGGATGTTTTCAGAAGTTTCCACATCTTCACTTAATTGCTTCCCAGAGCTACTCAGTTGTCCAGCTCTGCTTAGAGTGGCTCCACCATGGTCTGCCTAAATTTTTAGCGCCATACTCTTAATAAAAGTGTTATTATGGCCTGGGCTGTTTCATCTGTCTCGAGGAAAAGCACTTTTATTTCCAGCCTGCTTCAAAACTGACAAGATATTGCCTTCAATATCTTGTGCATAATGAAGATTGCACAGCAGTGAAGAGCTAACTGGGGCCAAGTCCTCTATTTGGCTTGTAAATGCCTCTGGTGATCTTCCAGACTCAGCGCAATTACTTCAGATTTACAGCACTTTAAAGTGAGAGGTACAGTTGGTCTAGTAAATCCAGTAATACATAAATGCAGAAAAATCACAAAATTGTCACAATTTAAGTAAGTTATGCTAACTTCAGGGCTTTTAGCTGCACTGAGAGAAATGTGGAGCTCTATGTATAACATCAACTGATTTAGAGAGTTGTGCATTAGCTCCTATTACCAATGGAAACACAAGAAAATGGTATCGTACACCCCACAACCAAGTAAGTTTTTGTGCCTCCCAGCTATGGTCTATATCACATCAAATTTCTTCCACAGGGTGGTATCAAGTGTGCTTGCTGCCTGACCTCTGTCTGCTTAGGGAGGAAATTCTGTCATCAAACTTTTACCTTGAATTCAAAAGACTTTAACGGGAACAGTGCGCTCCCACCCTAGCAAAATTTGACCCTCATAATTGGGTCTGTCTCTTTCTACATTTTGGAGACAGATTGATGATGTCAATACAAGAAAAAAAAAAAAAGAAAGGAGGAAAAATGTAAGAACAGTGCCAAGCTTTGCCAGAAAATTGAGCAGATTATAATACGCAACAGCTTGGATTGAGTATGTGTTAGAACTGTGAACAGGAATCACTACAAAATGAATAGCTGATAGAGAGTTTTTTTGGGAGGTGGGGAAGCTAGACTCATGGACTTAATAAAAACGTTATGCAAAATGTGTATTGTATTGAGCTGCATACCACCACACCAAGACTGCTTCAAGTAGCTGAGTTATACTTCTCATGAAAGCTTTCCTACATCAATGTTTTGCAGTGCACTTAGTACCACATGCAGAGATATTACTTCTCCTTCATCCTTGGAGCTCAGGTGTGAAATCTGATGGAAATTAATAACCCCAGAAAGGTCAAAAAACCCTTTGGCTTTGTACATTAAATGCCATTTAGGGTGAGAAATGTAAAGACTTTGATTCCCTACCTTTACAGTAATCACCTTAAAAGGGAAAGTCTTTAGTATCTTACTCAAATGAAACAACTTAGCTCTAGAAAGCGGCACATAAAGTACCACCACGACTTTCATCATCATAATGATTTGCTTAGCTCATGATTCATTCAGCTCTTGCTCTTTTGTGTAATGGAGATAAATGAGTATGTTCAGCATCCTTTTATTAACTGTTCATTCTGAGAAAGAGTGAAAAGGTTTTTTGCAGCTGAAGTCTAAAGCTTTGGTCAGTGATGTTCTTGTTGAGAAAGAGCAGTAAAAAGAAAAGAAAGTATCTGATGGTAGTGTTGTCTTTTTTTCAAGCACACTTCTTGAAAATAACAGGCACAACTCATCCATCAGCCATTTCAAGAGCTGGGAAAATTATGTGGCTGTTGTGCTCCTCAAAGTGCTGCTCTTAGTGTCTCTGGTCAGAAAACCTCAGCAATGGTATAAATCTGGGCTGGTTAAGGAAAACTCCAGCAAAGTCGAAAATAGGGAGAGGAAAGAAGACAAGTATGGTCAGGGAAGAAAGAGAACAAAGGCAGGCTGTTACATGGTCACTACCCATCCGTTTTTTTAGATGTAACCACTTAGTTATCCTTCCTGAACTGAGTGGTGAAGTCCCAGCAGTATCATACTATAACACAGAATCCCTTTGATAGAAATAGGAGCAACAGTGGCAAAATTTACCTCTTCCTTAGCAGACTAGCTTTTGGCTACTGCCACAGCACAGATGTCTACCACGCATTAAGCCATACAACTTGTCCTCAAAGCCAGAGCACAGGCCTTGGCCAACCTTATTTATTGGTAAAGGGAAAGCTGTCTTCTTTTTCATAATAGTTAGGAACATGCTATGGTTGGTCCAGTTGTGTCTCATCTCACAGTGTTTTTACATCAAACACAATCTTAACATAACACTTTAACAATGTCAGTTCATAGTTTTGCTGCGATTTCATACTTTTTCCTTGCATATTGAACAAATTGTTTGCTGTAGTCCTAGTCAATATTTTGTTACCCTTGACAACAGCTCAAAAACTCCTTTTCCAAATGTCCTAGCATTTTCCTTCCCTTTAGCTCAGCAAAGCCCAGGTGATGTTCTGCAAAACAGAGGGACCATTTGGCAAAAGCACTGAAAACAAAAGTTGGCAACCAACTGCCAGCAACAGAATGGAGTTTTTCAGAAAACATTTTCAATAAATTCATAAATTTCCAAGCCAAAAAGAGAAGAAGAATGTGCAGTCAGAGTTATAATGCCCTGGAGAATAGCAATCTGCTTGTCATTTACAGGACAAGAAGGATGTGGCTGGAGCTTTGTTATAGAGCCTCTAAAGGTCATTGCTTTTCTCCCCAGGATCTCACTTTAACAGGTAGCTATAGATATTAACATACCAACAAACTGATAGCAAGCATGTAGTTTTTTCAGGCAGCAACTGTTGCAACATTTTTATTACATTTTTTTTTATACTTCCTCAGAGTGAAGAATTTGCTATTTATTAAAAGAAAAAAAAATCAGCATGGTTTTGAAGCCTTCTGTACTAAACATATAAAGTTTATATGATCAATAGATTGTATAGGTTGTCAGATACAGAGTGTTGCTACATGCAGTTATAAAATCTCAGCTACTTTTTAATCAGAACAAAATACTGCAAAACCAATTGTATGGGAGGAGAGAAAAATCACAATTTTCAAGCTAAAATGGTTCGTTCTTCTCATTGATGTCTTGCACTTCAGGCTTGTAAACCAACAGTGATGTCAGTGCAGTCACTAAATTACCAAGTGACAGAAAACTTCAAAACTCAGCAAGAGGCTCTTAGGAAAGGGATACAACTGCCAAATTAAATCCTTCACTCCCACTCTCCCAGCCACAAAGAAAGCAAGATACTTCAGCTCACTAGTCACAATGCTTCCAAAGCAAAAGTACACAAAAAGAAGAATTAAAACACCGTAACATTAGCTTCTGATATCTATTCCCATCTCCACTCAAAGAAGGCTCTTAGGATCATTTTTCCCTATGAAGGAGCTGTAACAATAATTTTAATTAGTCTGTCCTTCAACCACAACAGAATAACATTTTTCTTGCATTTAAAAAAAAAGCCACAACCCATCTAAAATTACTGCTTGTCCAGCAAGAAATAATTTGAGACTACTGAACTGTAGCAAAAAAAATGTCCAGAGCAGATTTTTAAATTAATACAAGAGAGGCAATGCTGCTTCTAAAATATGAGACTGTACAGTCCAGAGATGACAGAGTCTGTCCTTTTGGGGAAGAAATCAGTAATAGTGTTCAGTTATGATCCCATTTTATGTCATTTCTATTTAATTTTTATTTTCCTGAATAATTTAAGCTGTAACAATGACTGGCTCTAAGGAGCTGCAATGCATGCCAGAAGGTTAACTCTTCAGAAAAAAAAAAATCCAAATCCTCTGATAAAAGGAGAGGCCAAATAAATGAAAATTTTGGCAGATGTGAAGAATAGGCAAAATTCTCTTTGGTGTAACAATAGTCTACTTCACTAACATAACCACAGAAAAGAATATGAATCATTATTTTAAACATAATGAGTAAAATGTGTTCTCATTTCCATGAATTACAGTTGATTCCACAGCACTTGAGAAATTAGGAGAAGAAGGGGGGGAAAGTCCAGCACGCTTGATTTTGTGATAATATACATCACTTTCACTAAAGACAAATGCAATTATGTTTTATGTTTTGAAGATTTATTTAGCCATGAACATTGGCACTCAGATGTAAGCCCAAGTGAGTACCCTCAAATTGTCACACCATATATTGTAAAAGCACTGATCTGGACCCAGACTGAAACTTCGCAGCAGCTCACTTCCCCACGAGAAGCCAGTATTCTATCCCCTCCAGCAAGCTCTGAAGGCAAACAAAAGCCATAGCTGCAAGTGAAAGGTAATTGCAAACAGCAATTTCCAGAGAAGCTGGATCCAAAAAGTCCTGAAATTCAGTCAGAAATACTGGTGCTTACAAGAATAAACTTCATTTCATCTTAATACTTTAAAACTGGTTAAAAAAAAAGGTAACCCACAAGTGTAGACCTGATTTTATCTAATCAGCTGCTAATGCTTTAGCTGCTCAACAGAGTTAATCAGACATATATAAAACTATTTCCTGGCACTTTTGGAAAGCTTCTCTGGGGATGATTCCAACAGTATGAAAGGTTTCAATTTTGCAGAGTTTATATTGGCCTAAAGTGTACTGAATTTTATTTTATCACACCCTGTGGGACACATTCACTCAAAGTCTTTTTTAAGACAGTTTAAAGCAAATCTAGCAACCCAGTCTGCTCTCATCTGTGAACATTGAAACAAAGATTAATAAAGAATAAAGCAATAAAGTAGAAAGAAAAACTTAGAATAAGTACCTTTTGTAAAAACAACACAAGTATTAATTTTGCACATGCTTTATAAGGAGCTTTCTGGTGAGGACAAGACAGCTAGGAGCATTGCTAATTCCAAGGGATACTGTGCTAAAGCAATCAAGCTGCCTTAGGAACATGCAAGTGGAGCAGATTTACCAAGGTCCAGTGTCAAAATCTTGAAGTACAACAAACAGCATGGGAGGCAGGAGACTTATGTCATTGGGAAGATGCAGGAAGCCCAAGGTTCCCCATGCACAGTCCCAGCCACTTTCTCAGAAAAGTTTTGCACCAAGTTCCATGTTCCTGTGCTTAAACTGCTTCTAGTGGCTCAACATGACCTTTGGTCTCCCTATGTAACTAGGGAAAGGCAAGCAGATGTCAGTGGCAGTAGAGCAATTGAAGCAAGAGGTCCATCAGACCAGCCCAAGACCGCATGCTTGGCTACTCCAGCATCTCATCCTTAGCCACTTACATTGCCTGAACAGCAAAACAGCTCTTCTGTACTCAGAAATCGATAGAACCACAAGAGGCATGATGCTGGGCCAGATGGCCACTTCTGATGAGAATATCACAACTGCTGTTATAATGTAGAACAGCTTTAAAATACTTGTCAATCATCACTTTTGCACTCACCTTATGATGGATTTGTAACTCAAAAGCAAAGTCTGAAGAAGAACTGATATTCAGGGTGTCAATTCCACACTAGAGGCCAAGGTTTTATATGTCTTTTGCAATGAGCTTAAACACTTCTAGAAATAATTCTTTTAAATTATTGGGATTTTACGCATTCTATTTTTAGATTAAGCCTGAAAAAAACAAGCAACTATACTGTTGGGAAGAAGGTGAACAATTACTACAATGCCCCATTTTCTACACACAGACATAGGACCGACTGCGCAACTGCCCTATAGGGAAACACTGGATATATTTTTGCCCTATAGGCAAATCCTAAATATAACTTCTCAGAAATCTCTTTAAAGCATTTTCTTCTGCATACAGCCACTTGACTTTTACCTGTTTTAGTGAACAGCTTAATTGGGCAGTTACCCCAACACATTAATTAGATTTGTTCATTTACAGAGTAAATTTTATTCCTCATTACTTAGTAAGTTGTAAAAAGATTACAAAGCACTGCCCTGGTGTTGCTACATGAAAGGATGTAGATGCATTGCCTGCAGGTTAGCATGTTTGAAGCAGACGAATTGTGGGATGCTATGGAGATGACCAATTGATCATTTCATCTGTGTCACTCATTCCCCATGGCCAGCAGAAAACAGATAACACAGAAGAGTGTATATGCCTGGCTGCTGTAACATCCATCTCCTGAACTGCAGGTATTCCAAACATATAGGGGGGGCAATTCAAGAAATGCCAGGAGCCTTTCCTCACTAAGCAGTAACAGTGGGATGACAGAAGAGCAAGTTCACTTCATCCTTTGTCCTGACTCATCCCAGCCTCAGCCCTGAACCTGGCACACTAGCAAATCTGAAGAAAGAAGCATGTACTGTACATTATGAAATATACCCCCTGATGAACACTTAGACCTTAAAATACTTTGTCTCAGCAGCTTATGATGTAAGCTAAGGACTAGCAGAGCTTGCACTGACTGCACAATAGACTATACAGAGTTGTAATATGTACAACATTCTTAAAGGACCAGATTCAGTCCAAAAAGGTATGGCCTTTGTATGACTTTCTTAACTTTCAATCTGGCAAAAAGTAAACTCAGTATAGTTAAAGCACTTCCTTCCCATTAAGCAATAACACTACCACTGCATTGTCTTATAAATGTTTCTTCTGAGCACCTAATGTCTAAACACTTTCAGTTCTTGATCTCTAGTATAAAGTGTGCTGGGCCAGCTGCCAGTTTTGCAAATCATTCTCCAAAACCACAGGGATCATACTCTAGAGAAGAAATGGGTGATATTTGCTCATGAAGAGACACTGCGCAGCCAGGTCCAAGAAGGTGAATTAAAATATCTATACAGGTTGTCAGCTGCTGTTGACAACCAAGTGGAGAGAAATCAATGCCAGAAATTCTGCAGCTGTGGAAAGAGTGATCTATATAGGCAGAGATGGCAGCTTGTCTTTATCAAACAGTTTCAGCAAGCACCTGGAGTTGCTAATCTTCAACCTGGAATAGATAGGCATATTCAACTCTCTGATCTATTATAAAGACATTTTCTCAATAAGAAGTAATAGGCGAAATGAAGCCCATTGCCTTTCTAAAGCCTCTAGAAATAGATATGAAGGAGAAAAGTGGCCTTTTAAACTTTAAAAGTCCCATCAGAAGCCCAAACTTTCTGAAGCGTGGATTGCTCCACAAGCAGAAAGAGGATCTTTCTTTCACAAATGCGTCCCAGCTACAGTTTTGCATTGTTTCAGGTGCTGCTAAGACACTGACATTTTATTTAATCTCTTTTAACACTCCTCCAAGTTTATACTCATGGCTCTCCTGCATCCCTGGAACATGTAGCAGTTATGGAACAGCTGTCTTCCCAAATTCTTGAGTCAGATTTCAGGTTTAGTGTTTTTTTTCTTAAGCTCATGCTGGAACACCACAGCTACCCTTTGGGTTCAAATAACAAATTCTGCACTTGGAATCAGGGACTTTGGCTCTTAGACATAGGATCTGTCACCAAAACAATTTAAAATTAATAAAGCAGTAGACATAGACTGTTTCCCCTTGTCCTCGACAATACAACAGTCAGGGGAAATAAGCCTCTCTGGGCTAAGGGAATAAGAATTGCTGCTATACAGAAAGATGATAAGAGAAGTGTAAGTGGTTTAAATAGGACTTGTGTTTAATAGGCATCCTCATATTCAGCATTATGCAGCTGCATTTTTTTCTTTCAATGTATAAAAATATGAATAAATTTCTGTGTCAAAATGTAACAGCTTCTATGTATTATTATAATGGCTTTCATACCTAGTGCTTTTTTCGAGACACCTCATTTTTATCTTCTTTGAAAATCACGAGTTGCCACATGAAAATTGTGTTCTTTCTTTATCTAACTGGCTCCAAGAAAAAAAGAAAACAAAAAATTTCAGATTATATTCTCAAAGTAGACTTTTTTTTTTGCTTTGGAAAATGCTTGGTTTTTAACAACTTGTCCTGTGCAAACACCTCCCTTTGTAAAGTAAGAATTGTCTTAGATCCCCTGGTTATTGCTAGGCAGCTCACAACCACTATAAAAATATTTCAAGTAATTGACTGGTTTTCTGTGAAAGAAATTTTAGTCTCTCAGATTGTATTAGAGAACTGTTCCCAGGAACAGTGGTAGAGGAATATTATGGGAGTTCCTGTTCTTTGTCATGAAAGAATGGAAGGGTTTGCGGTACCTCTTTCTCCAGTTACTCAAAAGGAAGGTAGCCAGAGGCAAACAGCTCAGACACAGCAAAGGCACAGACACAGCAAAGGCACAGACACAGGAGGTTATGTCAGCACAGACAAAAAATGTAATCCTGTTACTATTGTGGTGTTTTCCAGAAGGATGCAGGGAGATTTTTTTCCGCCTTAATTTATGGTTCCTGTACCCTGCACTTGGAACTGAGCATACTATGCATTCTCACCTGGTGTGCAGAATGAGAAAATTCAGAGTTAGGTGTTATTTCCAAACCCTTCAGGTCTACCTCACACATGCCAAATCATTTCCCCCATTGACTCTGGGCTTGATGCATCCTGGCTGAGATAACAATTTAACAAGCATTTTCCATGAAAGTCTTACAACAGTGAGAGGAAACCTGAAACTATACCTAAAACAGTTAAAGACATTAAGTACATAAAATACTACTGCATAAAGTTAATTTGCTGTTGCAATTAAAATCTAGAGTAAAATTAAGCCTCAAAAGTTGAGTCCTATTGTATTTAAAATGTGAACTGTACAAGCTCCAGAACTCAGAAGCATTCCTCCTGCAGCTTCAGTAAGTGAGGAGAGATCAAATATCAAGAGAATATCCTGTCTAGTCAAGTCAAGGCTTAGATAATATTACCAATAACAGTTCTAACGCTCATTTCTTGCATGGAAAGGGAAAGATAATTATACATTGTATTAATGATTTTTATCAGCCTTGTCCTCAACACTTAGCTAAGCCCTCCAGGCAGAACGCGCTTTTTTGTTATGTGTCTGTTCAGGAAAAACAGGGAGCAACCTTTTCATTGAAGGTCTATAAAACATGATCTACAAGGAAAGAATGGAAATAAATGAAGTTTTTCAGTCCAGAGACTGCTGGAAGATGTGATAATAATCTTTAAATGTAAAGCAGACAAATGGGAAGAGGAAAAGAATCAGATTTTCTACATTTCCTGACGGACATGGCAAGAACTAATGGACTTGAAGTAAAGCAAAGAAGGTTCAGCAGGACAAAGCTGTAGCTTTACTTGGAGGGGGAGGCCGAAATATCTCTAGAGCTGTGCCTACATTAGTAAGTAAAAGTGTGCTCAGGAATATTCCAGGCACTGGAGTTTCATCACTGGCACTCTTAAACTATCAAAGTGGGTTACCTGGCATGCCCCTGTGCCAGCCAAGATTCTCACAAACTACTCTAGGAGGCAATGCTCATGAGAGGGCTTATTCCTGGGCTGTTCCCACACAAACCCCCAAGGAATACTGCTCATAGATTTTTCCATCGTACTTACTCTCAGAGCCCAGCAAAGTTTCTGAGCACTTTCGTTGGCATTGTAGCCCTATGCTCTTTATTTCAATGGCTACTTCTAATAGTGGGATGATGTGCATTCAAGCTTTCATAATAATATAGAACTTTCATTTCATGAAGTGGTTTCCTCTGCCAACAGAGAAGAATGTCAGACATGCATGTTGTTTGCAAGGAGTAATCACATAGGGGATAACAGCTAAGGAAAAACAAGGACTGAACTTACTGATGTACATATGTAATATAATGCTGTTATGTTCCAGCATCACCCATGTGTGAATTCTTCATTTCTTCAGTTATATCTGGTACTGATTGCTTTTTAGAAAAAAAGTGAGTCTAGAAGGCTCATGGGTCTCTTCAGACGGAGTTGTAACCAGAAGGCTCATGGGTCTCTTCAGACGGAGTTGTAACCAGGAGAAGTCACATTATTTAGCTAAGCCTCTGAGCACATGTATTGTGCAGAGCACATCCAGATTCTTTTGTGTGTTGTGATTTTGCAAGCTGCTTTTTCTTTGCCCGCTAACAATCCTTTTTCTCAGCCACCTGAGAGTCAGTCACTGTCTTTCCACATAGCAGCCTCAAATGACGAAGGATGGCCGCAAGAGACCCAGGTTAACTGCTCTGTCCAGATCCTGGCCTTCCAGCAGCCATGCCAGGGGTACAGATGGAAGGAGGAGAGACATCCACAGCTGGCCTTCAAGCCAGCCAAGAATAAAAAGAAATCTCTTGCTTAAAACTTGAGTGCCTTTTAATTTCTGGCACACAGCTGCACTCTCTCAAACATAGGCTGTGTAATTCCTAAACAAAAGTAGATAAAACCAATGAAGAAAAAGCAGTTATTGCTTGTTAGTAGATGAAAATAATGTCACTCTCTGCTGTTTATTCTTACTGACAATTTCTGCTTATTTTATCATAATATTTTGCATTTTTATTTCATTAGCAAATGCACAAAAAAGAGTATCTGCTTGGAGAATGAGTTGCTCTGAAATCATAGAATGGTTTACGTTGGAAAGATGATCCAGTTCCAACCCCCTGCCATGGACAGGGACACCTTCCACTAGGCCAGGTTGCTCAAGGCCCTATCCAGCGTGGCATCTTTAGGTATCACTTCTTGTTCATAAACCCATTAAACTTCTTTCGCATAAACCCATGCTAAAGTGGCCCTACTCCAAAAGCTGTTATATCAAGGAGCTATAATTCTAAATCACGTGGCCTTTCCTGATGCTCTTCATTAGCAGAAGACATACTAATATGTAGCTGACCAGATGCAGAAAAAAACCCCCACCTTTTTCTTATCTAATAACATTAGCATTTTGGATTTTTTTTATCTTCTTTTTTTTCAGGGAGGAAGGGTAGATTTTCACAGAAAAAAATAAAAAACTGGAAAAAAAAATTTCCAGGTAAGTAGAAGCACATGTATTGCTCACCACTTTTACAACTTCAACCATAATCTCACCATGTCACATTTTAAAACAAAACTATGACCTAAAAACACATGTTTCAGGGTTTAAGTTTCAAACCAGAATGTCTCTTCAATTTCAAATTTTCTCTCCCCAGATATATTTCATGAAGTGGGATTCATCTAAGCTGAACCACTCTCAACAGAAAATCTTTGTTTCCATGTGTCAACAAAGTGTCCTGAATCTACCACTGCTTTATTGCAGTAGATGACACTCTACCCTATTCATCAACGCAGACTAACAAACAGGTTGGGCTCTACACTGCCCTAATCCTACTGCAGCATTTGTGAGCCATCTGCACAGAGAGGAAACAGGACAAATGAACACAGCTGTCAAGAGAATTTGTGTTCCCCTCTCCTGACTTGCACCATATGCATCCCAAATCTCAAAATAGCCTGTCTAATCCACAAGATGCTTTGCTCTTTGCAAGTATTGTCCCATCTGGGGTAGAGATGATAAGTGAGACATGGCCATCAGGATTAGAATGACTGACAAATAATTAAAAATGCCTAACTGGAGGGAGAAATGTATTTTAATGCTCCTATAGGCTCCAATAAGGTGCCAATTTCAGTTAATTCTAAGCACCTTGAATGGATAAGGATTATTCATCATACTCTAGAGGGCTGATAGGTAGCATGCAAAACATATGCAAAGATTTTATCTCTTCTGTTTACTAACGTCCTCACTGTCAGTGATGGAAGTTCCATAGTTTCCCACAGGAAAACTCAGAAGCCGTGGTCTGGAGAGAAACATTACGACTAGAGTCAGACCGAAATTTTCCAACCTGATTTTTTTCCATTAGAAAAATGCTGGTTCATGAAATCAATACGTTCCCACAGTACTTTTTGATTTCATCAGACACTTAGAGGGACACCAGCTGCCTGGTTCCCTGCCAGCCCACCTTACAGGCAGCCATAGAGCCAGGACCAAAGAGGCATAAGCCACAGTGTTCAGGACTTCTCCACTCTGCTCTTGAAGACACTGAGATTGGGGAGATTTGCAGACCGACCTCTTGTTTGCGCAGCAAAAAATGCCCATCCTCCTGGTGCCAGGGCTGAGGGTCCTTGAGCACACTGAGGGCCCAGCATCAAGTTTTGTTTTGAAAACATGTGGAAGGAAAAGTTCCATCCATGAGACATTTTAAATGTTTGTTCCAACACAGAGCCATTTATTTTTTTATAGATTTTCCCACAGAGCAGATACCTCAAATGCCATCTGATGCTGCATTACAGTATGTCACTACCAGATACAATCATCACTGCTTTTGGGTTGGGAGGAGATACACACATCATATTTATGAGAGGCAAGTGACATCACATTTACCAAGACTCCAGGTGCCCTGTAAAAAACACAGAAGAGGGCTAGGGGCAAACACACAAGAACCTGTAAAGTCAAAATCTAACTGAGTAGGATTCCCACTTAATACACACTGAGTGAGAAAAGACAATATATCCTGCTGAGGATATCAGGGAGGAAAAAAATAAAAGAGGAAAATTATTCAGAATTGTTCAAGAAATAAATCTTAGAGAGAACACCATCTTGGTCAAAGAATAGGAATGAATTATTAGCAACAAAAAAGTCAGCCAGGAAGACGTCCTGGCCAAGGCTATGGTATTCTGAGCTTGCTTCAGGTTCTTCAAAGAGGAATCCCATGATTCCTTAGCAAAGGCTCTAAGGAAATTTGAGCAAGGGGAAACCTTTTATCTGTGATCCTATTGTCACGCAGATGTGACAGGAGGCAGAAATATGTGTATGGTTCCCATGTTTTCCAGCTGCAGTAGTTACTGGACAGTAAGTGATAGGGTAATTTATAAATAATAAATGGGGTTCACAACTGGACAGTAGTTGTCATATCACTTAAGGCAGACTTTAAATTGACACACAGGCAGCTATATGAGAGCAGAGATCAGGAATACTACATGACCTGCATCAACGATGCAAGTCTTTTGCCTCCGCAGCTCAGACACAGAGATGTCTATCATCATTAATATTCTTTTGCTTTAAATAAATAAATAAATTGTGGCTTACCTCTTGCCAGGTTTTTAAATACTTGTGGGGTAATAAAAATCTTCATAGGAGAAAGGATTCATCTGTCATTGTTCACCATGCAAAACCAAAATCAAGCAACACTGCTGGGAAATTCAGTATGTTACTGATGGACCTCTCCAGCCAACAAAATCCCTAGCAAGCCACTTCATCTGCAAAGATCATCATTATAGAAAAACATGCCTAAAGGCTCCTTTTTTGAAAGGCTAAAGCCAAGATAACTGAGTGCAACTCCTGCTCAGTAAATATTGCAGATAAAATATTTGGGACATTGAGCTTCTCCTGAACACCACTTACGTTCCTTAGTGTGAGTCAGAGACAGGAAACTGAGCTTGTCTCAGGCACCATTTGCATTTGACCATGGGTGGCCTTTGAGTGCAAAGGAAGCAAATAACAAGGATGTTGGCTATCAATACTTTGTAGATAGGATTGTTCTGATACCTTTGTTCAAAGCTGATGAGCCTCCCCAGGAATATGAGAGGATGACTCAAGGATGAGCTGACTCAGAGGATAAAGTTGAAAAGCATACACCAGGATATGAGGGACAAAGACCACCTGGAGGACCCTTGGGGGAGCCCAGCTTTGGAACTGCACAAGTGCTCCCTAACCTATGCCCATCATTATCATAGTAATGCCTCTCTACACTTTGTATGCAAATTATGGATAACACCCCAAAAGAACATGAACATCAAAGTGCACGGCTCAGGTTACAGGGAATAGCTCCCATCACTGAAGATACCCTGGCTAAAAAGGACCAGCAAGTTGTCGCTGGATCCACTTATGGTGATATTTCTCACCCTTTCTTTTTCTCTCCCTTCTCCTCTCCTCTCTTTTTCATTAAATATTGACTAGATCTAGGTAAAAACAAGTGGTACAGGACTTGTTAATCCAATTAAAGTAATCATTGTTGAGATATCTAACCACATGCCTTGTATTTTGCATTAATAAATCATAAAACTGGTTGGTTGGTGTTGTTTCACCTTAATTCAGTTACAAGGGTATCACAGACTTGGTTGTTGGTCCCACTGGGAAGGAGATCATCCTGTTACCGAAAATCCGGAATAAGAAACTTATCAACACCAATGGGATGTAGATAAGCAGACACTTCTTTATTGCG
>WYDI02034732.1:0-27462 GCA_009867235.2 Psittacus erithacus
AAGGGAGGGTTCTGAGATCAAGCGCACACTGAACACTGAAGCTGGGTCATGGGGAGCTTCTCATCAACCCACACCCCGAAGTCCTTCTCCTCTCAGGGCTACTCCATTCAGTTTCCCCCAGCTTGTAGTTGTGCTTGGGATTGTCCTAATACAGGTGCGCGATCTTACACTTGGCCTTGTTGAACTTCATGAGATTTGCGCAATAAGTCACTGGAACAACCTTCCCAGGGACACAGTAGAGACATCCTCACTAAAGGTTTTTAAGATATGACTGGAAAAAATGCTGGATGATCCTATCTCATTTCCCATGAAATGTTCAACTAGGTGCTCTTTCAAGGTTCATGCCAATCTGGGCTATTATATGACTCTGTTTTCTAAGAAACAGTAACTGTCTCGTTTCAAATACTTAAGGTAGACCAAAGCATGACATTAGGTAGACCAAAGCATGACATTAGGTATACCAATTCTGCTCTCACCAGCTGGATGCCTTAATTTCTTTGAGAGTTATGGGCTTTTCTCATTTGAACTCATGACTACTGCTCTCTGCATGCAAAACAGCACAATTCAGTAGGAAGTACCTACAAAGATTTTACTCCAAATATCTCAATCTAAGATTGCTAGAGCTGATCCATGACGCAGGATGTGATTTCAAGGCACATACCAGAAAAAACTGTAAGACATAGCTCTCCTGCTGCTACAGAGGTGTCCCCATGTCTAGATTCAATGCTCTGTTCAATGGGAAGTGTTGGTAAATTCTGTCTAGAAGCATAGCACTTCTCTTCCTACACCCATTATCAGTTCTGCATCTAGAGTTGGATAACAACAACCATCCAGATGCTTATTATTGAAAAGACAAACTCCTTCTATTTCTTACAGGCTCAGGTACCTGCACATTCAATCAGGTTACTTCTGCCTGCATGTGGGAATCTAAGCACAGATAATGTGGCTTTTTTGCTTCAGAATGAAAGTATGAATTATTTGCAGACAACTTGTAGTGTGGTTTTCATTTGAGAGATTGCAGATGAAATTGAGGATTATATTCCTAACTCATGGTAAATTGGGGCTTTCTGTACAGGTGATTAGAATTTCACCAAAACTTATTATTAAGTGGCTTTCTCTCTCTGAAGAAAACAACAACAACAACAACAATGAGATTTGTTTTAACGATAGTCCTTCTTTTTGCCTTCTTACTATTATAATAGTTACTGCTGCTGGCAGACCTATTTTGAAACACAAGCAATTTAAGAGAATGCTTATTTGTTCAGAGAAGAATTTCTCTGCTAATGAAAACCTATCATTAATGTGTTGGTGATTTTAGGATTTTTAAAGATTGTTTTTATTAAAATAATGTTTTGGGGCCAAATATGATCAGTCAGTATCCTTTAAAATAATCTTCCATCTCTCATGGAAATTTCTATAGTCAGACTGAAATAATCTGCTTGGATAAGAAAGCTCTGTCAGTGCTTAATTGCCCTTGAGATTATACGTTCTGAACTTCAAAGGTTTGAACTGATAACATTCCTTTACTTAAAGCATGCTTTCTTTTGCCCAAGTCTAAAATTCCTACTGAAACTAGGATCAAAAGGTCTAAATGTAGTTGGCAAAAGAAGATATTTGTAAAATACATGATCAGCATTGACTCTAGCTAAAAAGTCGTATTTTATTTCCCTACTGGTTACATTTTGACCTTTGTTAAGCTGTCATATAAATTACATTTGTCTTTATAATACCACTGCTAACCACAGTGAAGATTTTGTGGTTGGATAATTGTGTTATATATTGTTCTACGTCTGAATTAACTCTCACCTTGGGAAAGATAAAACTTGCAATATCCAGGTTTGGTTAAATTCTGCTTCTTCATGTCAAATTTCTGACTATATCAAAGCAAATAAGCTGTTTCTGAATGAACATGGAACATCCTACCTGTATTTTAAGTAGCTTTCTCTGGCCGGCCTTCAGAATTACATGTAATAGATCTTTTGATTAAGATTGACACCTATAATAAAAATTACTTGAGTTGAAAGCTTGAATGGCTATTACTGCTAACTTATCTTTGAAGAAGATCTTCTACGCAAGGGTTACAGAAATAAGAAATAGCACAATGGCCAGATGTCACATTAGCATATGCAAATTCATCCTACTCATGCAAAGCTATTCACCGTGAGTGTGACTAGCTGCAGCAGACTTGCTAAGACTGTCAAAAACAACCACTGTTGATGGTGTTGGAAAAGGAGTAAATGCCTAAAAGGAAAACAGAGCCACAAGAAATCCCAGGTCTGTAAAGATAAAATACAACACTCGAGAAAAAAAAAAAGACAGCTCATGGTGCTGACCTGATGAACTAGGTGATGTTTATAAGGACCAGAATAATAGACAATATAAATAGGAAAGATGGAAGGTCAGATTTGCTGTATGACCTGTATTTAGCTGGAAGCCCCTGAGAGCTGCTTTTTCTGTGTAAAGCTTTGAGTCATCACCTTTCACTCCTCCTGTGTAAGTGGCTTCCTGATGATGATATTAACATTAGCTTGCCACCCTTACCCTATATCTCTGATTTTTCACAGCTTAGAGTATGGTGGAAGGGAGGTGCAATTAAGTCTTGTCTTCTGCCAGTCACTCTGCCTGGCCACTCTGCCTGGCCACTCTGCTGAAGCTGGTCAAACCATGTAAGCTCTCCATGACCTCTTTCTGCAAAATTTCTCCTTTGGAAAAGAAAACCGCAGTCCTTTTGTTGCCTTGTCTATCATTTCCAAGCCTCTCCTATGAGAAGGCAGGCAGTCACTGTAATCTGTCTTTTAGGTGTTTACAATTAGATGGGGAAACTAAGATTTCACAGCCAAATAATTAAATACAATGTTAATGAATTCTGTTAGTCATATTACACTGAATCATATTAAAGTGCTTAACCATGTGCTTGAAGGAAAGAAATATTTAAAGTGAGTTCTGAAAATATTCTGACTACTAATTAAGTTGTTCAGAAATCCTACTTCAGTGTTAGTTTGATGATATTAAGAAGCAATGCTAATGTTAAATCCTATTCTATCCTATTTGTCAGTTAGGGGGAAATTTCCAAAGTAAGAGCTCCAAAAATTTATCTACAGGGTATATTGTCAGTGAATTTCATATGCATCCATATGGGTTTTTGGGCAAACTAGTCCAGTTCATCTCTTCAAATACCCAAAAGGAATCTAACCCATAATCTTCACTGCATGTGTTGGGCAGGTTTCTGCAGCTGCTCTCCCTTTGACGTTGTAATATTCTTGTAATTGGGGAAACCCTATTTTTAATGACAGAATCTGTGGAGAAGGACAAATGAGCTGTTTTGAGGGCCTGTAGGTATTGTTTAAGATATAAGGATATACGTGTTCAAACCCCCAGCTGTTTTGAACAGGGCATTTCCTTGTGTTGTTCTGGGGTTGAGAGCGTTTTCTTTTCTTTTTTCTTCTTTTTCTTTTTTTTTTATTTTTGTCATAACTATACATTTGAATTGATTTTAAAATCATGCCCTCTTTTTGAGGACAACCTTCGTTTTCAATTTTTCAATGGGAGACTAACACTTTTATCCCATCATCTTCTTGCTACTGATGCAATAAGAGTGGCAGAATAGCATGTGACACAATTAAGAAAAAGATCCTTGTCTTTCTCTCTTCTGACTCTCTTTTCAGCACTCATGATACAAACAGGACAAGGTGCTTATGTACAGCATACCTGATCTTGTAAAATGGTGTACATGAAAATGTGCACATACATGACCTACAGACAGAACACAGGAGGCCATAAAATCCTGCATCTTTACACGTGAACTGAGATGTTCCATGTAAGAAATATATTTCATAATGGGTTATAGGAGATAGTATTTAAATGGAAGCTAAAAAAAAGGTAGTACATGCTTACTATTGTCAGACTATTATACCTGATCTTTTTAAAATGCCAGTAACAGTAGTTTCTTGTGATAAAGTGCTGTACTGACCTGAAGAGTTTTTGGATCCTCACCTCTTATACCTTTAGGGCAACTTTTCACACATTAGAGATTTTGAAGGAAAAAAAAAAAGTAAGTAGAAAAAGTGCTGAAAGCATTATTTGTACAACAGAAAGGGCACTGTCCTGTGCTCTGTTGTGTTTATCTAGCTTGTCCAAAAGCTTGTGCTTTTGCATTTTATTCATAAGAAGATAGACAAGATACAGCTTTTTTTTCAAGAATCCCAGAGATAAAACCACATAGATTATCACAAAAGCTTCAACATATGAAACAGAAAATGTCCAAAGGACAGGTGAAAACCGAGTCAGTCTGAATACCAAATCTTTTCAGCTCCACCAAGCCACTTATTAGTATGGACTAAAGTACTATGGCTTTGTCACAGGGATTTGCTTTCAATCTCAGCAACTGGGTTTTTGTGGTTTTTCTGGTTTGGCTTTTTTTTTTCAGTATTTAAGTATATTATCCTATCTTGAAAATTAAGTCTCATAAGCTATGAAATTTCTTTGATGGCTGATCAGGTGTTGAGATGAGGATTTTTAGGGTAAGGCGAGCAATCATATAACTGTGAAATAGAAATCCAGTAATCTGTATTATGTGGCTGCTATGCAAGAAGAATAGTCTTTCACAACAGCTAATGGTCTATTTGAATGTATAGCTTTTATAGCTTACTCCACATATTTTACATTTTGGTGGAGTTAAGACAGTTGGAAAACCAGATATTTTTCAGCAAACATTTTTTGGCTTACTTTTTAATATAGGTCCCATTAGGAGCTTTAGACAATGTTTTCTTATAACTGTGATTGAACCTTTTCTGATATTAACACAAAGATAAGAAGAAAATATTTTTTTTTTGTAAGCAATTTTTAGAATTTTCAAAAATTGATAATTTACTTCTCCCTCTTAAATAAAAGAAAAAGAAAACAAAGTAGAAACAATACTGTACTTTTTTTGTCTGTCTTGCAGCTATAGAGCCCTTTATTACAATATAAATATTACTTTGAAAATTTCATTATTAATATACTATTAGAGTCAGTGTAACCGGAGCATTTCATGGAGATAAAACTTCTGTGAAATAGAGAATGCTTGAGGGCTGATAGCCAGAGGAAGTTATGTGTTCTGTTTTATCTTAGGCTTTTTTATAAGGGTGTATGGAATAGCATGGGACTGTCAGAGAAACTGGAGTGCCCAGTATCGATATCCACAAAACACCATGAAACAGGTGGCAGAATGACTGAAGAGTAATCACATCTCATATTTGTTTAGAAGAAATCCTCAGTGCTGAAATAAAGGTCCTCTCCTCCCTTTCCTCTTCCCCCTTTGGGTGTGTGGGGTTGCTGGTAAGGATATGTTTGAGGGATGTCGAACTATATTCTACCTGCTACAAATCTGTGATGTACCCAAAATAAAAGGGTGTTTGCCATTTTGAATCAGACTGGGGTTACTTTATTGCTGTAATTTATCTCTAGATGTATATCCAGGATTCCCAAATTAGAAAGGTAGGAGAAAAATTTTAACCTGTTGTATAATACTTTATAACAGTTACACTCCTTTATACTCAGAAGCATGATTTTAATAACTTTTAAAAACTCTGCTTAGGACTAGGCAGAGTGTCTCTCCATAGGCTTGTTACCCCCATAAATATGTAATCTCTTTGTGAGACGTGGTGAGAGCCTACTAACACAACAATGAACTGCGCTGTAACACTTCACCTCATTTATTATATTTTGTCGTGGACATGGACATCAGCACCTCAACTATGGTGTACATTGTCCACTTAATAGGGTGTGTACTTGGTCTCTCTGGAAGGATCATAATTGGACCCCTTGTGTATATAAATGTTTTTGTTTCCAGAAAAGACCTAGAACTAAAGTTTTCTTGAAAATTAGTCTTCACAGTCTTAAAAATTGTTAGAACTGGTAGATATTTGCTGTTTTCCAGACTCCTTTGCTGTAATTCCTGAACTAATTTTTGAAATGTTCTTGTGCACCCATATACAGACTGGACAGGTACCATGCTTCTTTCTTAGAATTACAGGGATGAACTTCTTTAACTACATCATTTTCAGGGCATTAATTTGTGAGGTGTTCAAATAACACGCCTTCTTGATAAGGCCTTACACAAAACTGGAGAAGGCAAACTCACCTTCTTTTTTCTGTCCACTAGCTCCAAGATGCTCCTGTGTGAGGGAATTTGAATCACAGCATTGAACCAGAAGTTTGGAAATAAATGAATCCTGTTTACAGAGCCCTTCTATGTCCTATAGCTGACAGTTCAGAGTTGTCTGAGAGGAGACTGGGAGAGAAAGAGCCTTTGCACAAGGGCAACAGGTCTCATGTGCACCAGGTACACAGATAGTTGAGATCAGACAGATGAAGTACAGCAGAGTAGTCTTCCTGTGCATTATGGGGGGGATTTGCATCCAGGGCTGTGATACACATATGCAGAGGAATAGAATTTCAAGATAGTCCATGCCACTACTTCTGGATGTGGCTTAATGGAATTGCTGAGTGTTTCCACACTTCTCTACTTGGTGAGGCAACTCCTTGTATGCGATCTTTGGAATTACTTTTAATTCACTATTTCATTAGCACCTGCATGACATTGTTTTGATACCCGTTCAGTTTTCCTGTTGCAGTGTAATGTTAAACTCCCAGTCATTCTAGTAGCTAATTTACAACACCTTTGCACCAGCATCCAAGACAGATACCCGGGTTCTGGTCATGTGTAAGTGAATTCGATGCTCGCTGAAGTAGCTGCTTGCCCACACTGGAAACTTTTTAAGTAGCAAAGTCACATTCCTAAATGGAGGCTGTCATGGTTTAAGCCCAGCTAGTAACTCAGTACCATGCAGCCCTCGCTCACTCCCCACCCAGCTCCCCAGGGGATGGGAAGGAGAATCAAAAGAATGTAGCTCCCACGGGTTGAGATAAGAACAGTCCAGTAACTAAGGTATAACACAAACCACTGCTGCTACCATCAATAATAATAATGATAAGGGAAAATAACAAGGGAAGTAGTTAAGAATGTTGTGTGTCTAAGCAGCTCAGACATTTCAAAGGTGACTGGTACTCTCTTTCTTCCCTGCAAAGAACTTGACTTGAAAAGTACAGCTTTAAAATTTCTGTGATTCAAACCTGGAGGTGGTAATAGCAGAGGGTTTAGTTTAATAGAAAGATGTAATAATGGTCTTGAGGGTAACATGGATGTTTCTTTAAGCTCCTGGCTGGATTGAAAAGTCTTGATTAAGCTCTTTTCTAAAGAACCAAAGCAACAAGACTTATATGTATTTTTATTTATGTTCTAAAAAATATTTGTAAGCAAAAAGCCTATTAGAGATAGCTGAATGATGCTGACAGCTTCTGTCAGTAACTGCCAAAGCCAGTTTTGCTGTAAAATATTGCAACAGCAAAGCAAGTCAAAGCAGGTTATATTTTCATAAAGCATGGGTTGAATTAAACAGAATGCTTCAATGGGAGTTTTCTTTACTCAAAACACATGTGATTGCTATAGCAAATCCTTTTCAGGCATATTTGGCTTCTTTTCCTCTTTCTTTCCTGTTCTCCCTATCAGTCCATCATACGGCGTCTGCCCTGAATACATTTATGCCATGTTACTCTGTTTACCTATAGGAACAACAGCTTCCCATATGTGGTATGGTTGTTCCTTCAGATTGTTGTGTCCTTTTATCTTGCACCTGATTGTCTATTTAGGGTTAGTCAGCTGCTTACTATAGCGATGCTGATAGTTCTGTGGCTGCAACAAGCCAAATCTGCTGTTGATTGTGTATAAATAAACTCCAAAGTCATAGAATTACATTGTTTTCTGTGGAAAACTTATAGTTTCTTGGAACAATTTTGGCAGTAGAGTTCTGTTGCTTCCTCCATATAGCTGCTTGTTTTCTGATGGTCAGGCAGATCTGACAGGATGGGTTTTGCCAGCACTTCAGAAACCAACACTTGTTTTTGCAGTCATGCAGTCAGGGAAATGGTAGTACTGTGATCTCTTAGCCATGCAATTTAATGAAGAATCAGAAACACGCTTGTTTCAACAGCTGAATATATTTTTGGGTGGTTTCAAATGCTATCTACCTCTAATGTTACTGACAATACCAAGTAGAATTGTAGTTTTCAATTAAAGATAAATTTTGCTATATTTTTGGTTTTGCTTTAAGTTTAAACACTTGAATACAGACTCAACAGGGACTTGATTGAGAGAAATTGGAAAGACTTGGGGGTGTGGGTTGATGAGAAGCTCCCCATGACCCAGCTTCAGTGTTCAGTGTGCGCTTGATCTCAGAACCCTCCCTTGTGCTGGGCTGTATGCCCAGGGTGCGAGCAGGAGGTCGAGGGAGGGGATTCTCCCATTCTGCTGTACACTGGGGGGGCCCTCCCTGCAGTCCTGAGGCCAGCTCCAGGGCAACAACATAAAAAGGACGTGGAGATGTTGGAGAAAGTCCAGAGGAGGCCACGGAGATGCTGCGAGGGCCGAAGCAGCTCTGCTCTGGAGACAGGCTGAGAGAGCTGGGCTTGTTCAGCCTGGAGAAGAGAAGGCTCCTCAAGGGGAGACCTTAGAGCAGCTTCCAGTGCCAAAAGGGGCTACAAGAAAGCTGAAGAGAGGCTTTGGACAAGGGCCTGTAGGGACAGGACAAGGGGGAATGGCTTTAGCCTGACAGAGGGGAGACCGAGATGAGGTCTTAGGCAGAAGTTCTTCCCTGTGAGGGCGGTGAGGCCCTGGCACAGGTTGCCCAGAGAAGCTGTGGCTGCCCCATCCCTGGCATTGTTCAAGGCCAGGTTGGATAAGGCTTGGAAACTGGAATGAGCTTTAAGGTCCCTTCCAACCCAGACCTGCCTGCTGATTCTGTCACATCATAAACGTCATCAGAAAACACAAGGGTTCAGTGGACACAACCAACACTGCAGGTATGGCAGTTGTGGTTCCTATGAAAAGATTTCTTAGTACTTGTTCCATCATGTAACCCTCTTTAGAGCTTCAGATAAATGTGTGAAAATGCATTCAGTACTGCAAAAAATCATTACTACAGTATTACATCTGAGATTCATAGGCTGTCACAGAAATCTCTCTTGCTTTTTGTGTATTGATTTAGTCTTTCATCTGAGGAGACTTTGTTCTGCTGAACAAAGGTGCTTTGCTGTGTGAAATGAAGTAATTAAGGAACATTCCTTAATCAACTGAGATGTACAAAGATAATAATTTCCAATCAGGAAGATGTTACCCTACAACATTCATGACACTTTTTCTGATGTCCAGTATGAAACACTCCTTGGATCTGTTCTGTTGTTATAGTGGTATTTAGTGGATTATTCTTTTTTGTAAAGTAAGCAACTTTTTAATTCACCTATGTCATTTAAGAATGCATTTCCTAGAAGCAACAAAATGCTTAAAATGATACAAGTTGGTAGAATCTGCTTAGGTTCAGCAAAACTTTAAGGTGAATGAATAAATGAAATCAGTTATACACAGAGAAAACAAGCAAATGGCGCTTTCTTTCTTTTTTTTATGTCTAAACTTTTCAGATCAGGCAGTAAGAAGGGAGTAACACAAATTATTCATATGCAATTTCTACATTGCCACCTGGTAGGAGCAATTCTTTTTTACTTTGGAAGCTTTCAAAGATTATATGCTAAAAAAGATTATATAGGTAAAACTGAGGGAATGCCCACTGAATAAATACTTTGTAAGCATTTTTATCACTTCCAAATGGAATATGGAGCTGCTAGGAAAAGATGAGCTACGTTCTTGTACTCCAAAACCAAACGAGTCTGAATGTGCAGCCAAATTCCATTGCAAACCTATTATCTGTAATGTGTATGGTGCTTGACTTTTCATGAATTGTTTAGAAAGACAGACCAGGAAAATACACATGCAAACTTGAAGTTACTTGTGCGATTGCTTTGAATACCTATATGCTGCTGTTTTGTTGATATTGCATGCCCACATGTGCTTTTTATAGGTGGTACCTATGGAGCCAGACTCTGACGCCTTGTGCAAGTTGAAAGAAGAAAACTATTTGCAGTGTGAGTTGCTAATTGCCTATTTTGCTAACTTTGCTAGAAATATGAGTGACAGAATCTGAAAGAAGGTTCTGATTCAGGAAAATATTTGCATATATTTCATTTTAAGCATGCCTTAAATCCTATTTGCTTTACTTAGAATATCTATACACTAAAGTGCATGTTTAAGTTGCTTGCTAAATCAGGTCCTACGTAACTGTTTATTTCTTTATTTTGCAAGTCACATCAATTCTTATTGTTTAGTACCAGGTTTTTGATACACTAGTAGCAATTCTATAATTCAAAAACTTATCTTGCTTGGAAATAATGTAACACATTTGAGAGATTATTTCATTTATAAAGATACTGTATACAAAAATTTTAGAAGTGGATAAATTAGATTTCTCTTATCCCACAATCTACACAATCTTCCTTCAGTAGGTGATGGCAATGCAGCAGCATCAGCATTCCAAACCTCAGCATTATCTGCATTCTAAATATTGCTGGGTTTGTTGATTTTGTTTTTGTTTTTTTTTCCAGAAGAATTTTGTTCAAAAGAGTTTGTTTGCTATTGTGCTCAGGGGTGTGGCTGATATTTTTTCGCTCTGCTTCTCATAAACTGCTTTGCCCATAACAAACGGTCTAGTGAGAGCAATGGCAGACATTGTCTGCATTTCCCATGCTCTTGGCAGAGGTTTTTTCATTTTGTATATTATTGGCTGCGCTGAGAGATAGCACAACAGAGCCCTTTGTCAGGCTCTCAGCTGAGCTGTCTATATGTATTGACTCTGCTAAGTACTGCTTCGTCTGCTAGTGTTCCTCCACAAAATACTCTGCTGCAAAAATGAGGGAAATATTGATACCATTCAGCCCTGGGTGTGTTGCAGCTGAAGGTGTAACAAAGCTCACATTACATGCTATTTTCAGTCAAAATGAAAGATACATTCCACAAGTTTCTAAATAATGGAGACATAATTTTATTTCCCTATCAGCGGAAAGTAGCTGATAGGAACTCCCAGGGAATTCCTGAGGAAGCTCCATGGCTTTGCAATCACTATTGAAAGAAAAGAGATGAAGTATGCTCTTGAATCACGGGTTATGAAAGACCATCAGTAAACCTGTCCACCACCATCTAATTCAGACCTTCTCAAACCAACTATATTTACTGTGCTGCTAAGCAGTGTATGGAGTTCATGCTGCATTATTCATCCATGCTGTGTAAATCCATACTCCAGCTTATCCCACTACAATATGAGGGATCCTTTTCTGCCTTCAGGTATTTCCATAGTCATGTGCATGGTATTGCTGTATTTAGCAGCTTACTAAGAAGTATGCTTAAGAATCAATACTAAAAAAAAAAAAAAAAAAGAAGGGGAATAAAAGACAAAAAAGGAAGAAGCTAAAATGAGGAAGTTAACAATTTCATCAAATTCTCATCATCAATTAAGGACACGCAGATTTTAATTTTCTTTTTCATTGTTGCTGTCTACAGTATTGCTACTCTACATCTGACACAAATCTATGCTGCCAGGGACAGGCCTTATTTTCTTTGATAGTTTTAAGTATATCCTACAATGATTTAAGTATATCCACAATATCCTGGTTTCCTCAGGATGTCTCACAATTAAGGAAATGAACATCTGTTTGGCAATGAGGCTGAATTCAGCTACTTACTGAATTACCATTTCATACTATCCACATGTCTTTATTAGAAATACACTTAAACTGAGTGATAAAACTGGTAAAAATAGTGCATCAAATGACTGACTTATGTCCCTTTTCCTAAAACTCCTCTTGTGACGAGTGTTGTTGCTTCAGGAGATCTAAAGCATGTCCCAAAGCCAGGCAGAAGGACTGAGAGTTGGGAGTTTGAGTGCAGTTTTTGGATGAGCACAGGACAGAATTAGGATATATTTGGACCTGCGCAGTTGTGGTGTATGTGCCATGCTGACATTTAAAAGAGTCAGTCATGTGAATTGATTTAACTAGATCTAACTATCTCAGCCTGTACACAGAATGTTTTCTAGGTGTTTGAGTCAATTGTCTTCAAACACAGTCAGAACGTTCCATGCTTTGTGTAGCAGAAAGTCATTTGAGGTAATTGTTACAGAAAAAAAAGGATAAAAAAGTTTCCTGATAAACTGAAAGTAGATTTAACTTTATATTCAACAACATGTGTTTTTCTGGTACATTCTCCTTTTAGATTAACCTTTTGCCTTCTGTTAATTTCTTGCCACCAGGCGTATACATTTTAATAATGTATTTCCATTCGTTGACTATAAGGCATTAAATAAATACAAAAGAGTTAATATATTTTGTAGACTAATTAAGCTTTTCCTAGCTCTGCATGTTTAGATGATAATTTTCTTAAAATAAGCTTTCTTGTTTGAGTTTATTCAAAGTTCCTGTCCTTGGCACTTAGAAATGAACCTTACACTGTAAGGTGTAAATGGATAAAAATCCATTGCTGCAGCTGAACCTGTGATAACTGTGTACACCCTAGGTAGCAGAAAAGATGATGGTGGATATTTTACATATTGAGACAGGGTGCAACAGGTGATCGTATTCATTCATCAAAAGTTTACTGTAAGCATTAACCAGTGGAACACAAGAAGCTGTGGAGAGGACGAAGATTAATTATACCTGTGCTCATGCAGTAATGTTTGTGTTCCAAACAAATTATATTTGCTTCTGTTTAAATGATGCATAAATCTGATACGTGCCGATGAACGTGTGTTCAGGATGAGTGAGCACACTTGTTTGAATGCCATATTTATCCCTGTATTTTGTCAGAAAATTAACTTCTTTGGAGTTTGCGCTTGAGCTGAGCATATGGTTGTTGATCTCTGGAGATGACAGCCTATCTGAGCAATAGCTCCTTATGGCTTGAGCTCTCCTCTGCTGGCAGATGCTTTGGGCTTTTCTACAATTAAGTGAAGATCATCACTGTTTTCTTTGAGCACTGCTGTGCCTTGTACTCTGAAGTGTTTTGTTAATCACTGTCTGCCTTCGACAGAAGCTGCCAAAGCTCTCATTAAGTTTGAATTTTGAGATGTCATGCTCGAATGGTGGAATTTCATCCCTTTTCTGCATGAATGGAATTGGCTGTGGAAAGGTGCCAACAAAAAATCATGACACTGAAGTATATTTGCTTTGCGTTTCACTGCTGAAACAAAAGAGAAGGAGGAGGGGAAAAGAAAACTTTCTTGCTGCTTCCCTCAGATCCTGAGCGAAGACTGGCATGTGTGGTTTCCTGGAAGATAATAATCGTAAGGTCTTCACCTTATCGTCTGCAGGGATTATGTTGTTACTTTCTATGGACAATCTGTCACTGTCTTGTTCGCACTGTGAACTTTATGTTTCCAAAAATCTTTTGATGAATGCCACTTACTGAGATGTTGGCAACTGTAGCTAAAGATGCTTAGTGAGAATAAAAAATTAAATAAATTAATTTTAAAAAATCAACATTTAGTTTGAGGCAGTAATGACATTATGATGAACTATAATAGGAGCACAAGCTAATATTACTTTTGCCCTTCAAGAATTGCTTGCACATGTGCAAGCAGAAAACAAAATGCATCTGTTGGCTGTTAAATGATTTGCAGCGGGAAAGTAAGCGTTGTGGGAGATATGATATGAAAATACATTGCCCATTTCTCTTGGTGGATTTAAATGTTTCAGCTGTATTAGTAAAAGTGAGCTTGGAAGAACGTTGGACTAATTAGCTGCAGTGCCTTATAATTTCTGTCATACATTGTATAACAGCATATGAAGGCAAAATGCGTAGGCTTCACACAAAGAAAAATGCTCTCTGCTATTGAACTGATGTTTTTTGTCCTGTTGACAATAAAATTTATAAATAAGTTGTTCAGCCCATGAATCTAATGTCTCTTGTATATTCTCGCTTCGTTCTTGTAGTGGTTTTCTCTGAAATTCTGAAGATATGAACACCTGCCAGCTGTGGAGAGCAAAAGGATTCCCGGTGAGTAACGTGTGTTCTAAAAAACCTGAACTCAAAGTTATTAGGAACAAAGCTCCAACTGGAGATTCCTATAGAATGCTATGTACTTAAAAAAAATATATATTAATTTTATATATATATATATACACACACAAAAGAATTACTCTTGTGCAGAACAGTTTCTCCTGTTCTGGTGCCTTAGAATCCCTTTTCTGGATTTTCTTCAACCTATGTCTTTCTAGTACTAGAAAGCCCAGAATTGGACTCTAGGTCCACTGGTGATACCCTAGGTGTGTCTCACCAATGCTGAGAAGCAGAGAACGTTCATCTCCCTCAACCTGTTGGTGGCCCTTTGCCCAACACAGCATAGGAGACTGTTGGCCTTAGCTGTGAAAGCTCATTGCTGGTTCATCATCATCTTGTTATCCGCACCAATCCCCAGCTCCTTCTCTGCCAAGCTGCTTCCCAGCTGGTCAGTTCCCAGCATCTACCAGTGCCTGGTGTTATTCCTCCCCACATGCAGGACTTTACATTTCCCTTTTACAACTTACAGGCTGCACTTTGTGGAGCTGGCCACAACATTTTTAGGTTATCAGTTCAGACAACTTTCAGCCCATCTCATTTTCCATTTTCTTAGTCTATAATTATTTCATCAGTTTGTCTATGAAGTTTCTATAAAAGACAAATTGAAAGCCTACTAAATGGAAGGTAAACACCATCATCTACTCTCCACACATCCACCAAGCCCGTCATTTCCTTGTAGAAGTCTATCAAGTTAGTTAAGCATGATTTCCCCTTCATAAATCCATGTCAGATACTTCAAATCACCTTCTCATCCTTAATATTTTTGGCAATGATCTACCAGAGGATTTGGTCCCTCACCATCCTAGAAGTCAAGGAAGTCATCTTTGTTTAGCTCCCTTAATCCTCTTTCTTGCCTTATTTGAAGATAAGGTTGACTTTTACTTCCTTTCTTAGGAAGAAATAAATCTTCCCCAGTCACTTCAACCCTTCAGAGATGATTAAGAATGGCCCAAGAGAGAATTCATCCAGCTTCCCGAGTGCTTACAGAGGCAAAGAATGAAAGTAATGGCTTTCTGGTATACATAAAGAAAGCAAAAAAAATTTCAATACTTCATATATTGTTTTACAGAATAGAATTAAAAGACTAGATATGCTTTGGAGAAAGTAGACTTTCTAAAATAGTGAAGGTTTTAATGAAGATTGTCCTTTCATTAAGTTAATGAGTTTGAGATTTTGACCCTAAATTCTTGGAACTCAAGAAATTCTGAAAAAAAAATAACCTTGTTGATATATTAGTTGTAGGGCACTGAGGTAGGTAAAAGTCATCTTTGGCAATCTTTTGAGATACATTTTGTGGATATGAAGAAAAGACAAGAAAAAGCTGTTCATTTGAGAAGGCCTTGTTTAATTATGTAACATTATTAATGCATCTTTGTCAAAAAAACCTTGGTTTAATAAGTCTACAAGTATTCTGGGTTGTTTATTTTCTTTGGGGGTTTTCCTGTTTGTTTGTTTTGGGTTTTTTCTGTAAACTATTAAATCAGTGGGACAGATATCGAGCTTGAGATTAGAATCCTATGGTTTGGGTCGGAAGGGACCTTAAACCTCACCCAGTTCCAAACCTCTGCCACAGGCAGGGACACTTTCCACTAGACCAGGTTGCTCCAAGCCCTATCCAGCCTGGCCTTGAACACCGTTAGGGATGGGGCAGCCACAGCTTCTCTGGGCAACCTGTGCCAGGGCCTCACCACCCTCACAGGGAAGAACTTCTGCCTAAGACCTCATCTCAGTTTCCCCTCAGTCAGGTTAAAGCCAATCCCCCTTGTCCTGTCTCTACAGACCCTTGTCAAAAGCCCCTCTCCAGCTTTCTTGTAGCCCCCTTTGGCACTGGGAGCTGCTCTAAGGTCTCCCCTTGAGAAGCCTTCTCTTCCCCAGGCTAAACAAGCCCAGCTCTCTCATCCTGTCTCCAGAGCAGAGCTGCTTCGGCCCTCGCAGCATCTCCGTGGCCTCCTCTGGATTCATTCCATCATTTTTGTGTATGAATACATAAACATGGATATCTGTATTTACAGTTATCTGTTGAAGAAGAAAACTATATAATGGCACATGCAGATAGAGATTATTGCTTTTAATTTTGAAGCGTTCTGGATTTCTGTTTTTTTGGCATCCTGTACATATGAAATCAGGTATCTAGTTCATGGTAAACAGATAAAGTAGTGCAACCCCTGTCTTGGCATTGCTTACATCTCTTCATTCTTGGCAGAGTTAGTGCTTGGGTCGTAATACCATGTATAAGTGCAGTTTCTTGATTGTTTCATTGTTATATGATTACTTATGTATGACGTACATGACGTCACAAGTTGTACTCAACACAGCAAAGGAAAAAAAGCACCATGGAAAACAATCTTTTGAAATAAAACACTTTCTTGGAAATTTATAGAAATTCTATCTAAAAAATTATGAAATTAAGAAAAAAAAAGCATGTGGAAATGACTAGTGTTGATTTAATGAGCTGTCTTATTCTGGTAATGAAATGAAATATAACAAATGTGCAAGAATATAGAAGAGTTTAGTACTGTAGTCCACCAGATGAACCACAATATCTGCTTACTAACCTACACAGTAAAAGAAATGGTATGTATGATAGGGCAAAAAACTTGCATACATGCCATTATCTTGGTATAAAATTACAGCCTGAACAGAACAGTAACTTTTTATATGACCATATGCATCATCTATTTTGTCTGCACAGCCCTGCCTCTCATTTACAAGGGAGTATATTTTTGAAGCCTGGAAAGCTTTGTTTCCCTGGAAGTCCTCCTTGTGAAAACCATTCCATGAGCTACACACTGTTCAGAGAAGTTGTCATATCCAGCATTTGAAGAGCTGTGTAGTGTTTCAAAAGAACATCATGTTCGGAAATAAAAATTTCTCAGGCTCAAAGATAATTCCAGTGTTGATGGTAAGCTGAGATGTTCTCAGATATTATCCAGTTTCAGAAGTTTGACTGCTAAAAACAATAATACGAAGAAATATTAACATTTAGAAATATATGCAATTTCCTTTAGAATACAGTCCCATTTTCTAGTTCCTTTGTGTGTATCTCAGACAAGTGACACTTAAGCTGTTTCACCAAATATTAACTCAAGGTTCTTGAGTTATCTTCCATGATGAAAATATTGTCCAGATGGAGCACTTTTATTTCACCTCAGATGCAAAAATATCCACGGGCAGGTTTTTCTTTTGGAAATATGATACTTCAGATATGAAAGTCCAGACCATCCTGTAATGTAGAGTGATTTGAGGTTTGCAGTAAATGTACTACACAAAGGAACATGTGAGACCCTTAACTCATGTAAACCAATTTTTCTTTATTTGCTTTAGTGCAGTGTCACTAATTTTACTAGTAAGAGGCCTGCACCACTGACTTGCAGATTTTTGATAAGTCTCACAATGTATTCCCAAAAAATAAAAACCCGCATATCAGCCCATGATGCATAATCCTGCATGCATACATATGATACTACTTAAAGAAACTGTGCTCTCAAAAGTGCCAGCTCAGCACTATGAAATGCAAAAGCCAGGCTCAATGTGAATAGTCAAAAACATGTATACATGCAAGGTGACAGGTCTGACATGATCTTTTGAAATGTGAAGTTTTCAGGGTATGCAAAATGGAAACGATTTTCCCTCATTTATTAGCACCATGTGGGAGTAGGAATAAAAAACTTGCATATGAAATGCTGATCCAAAACATGAGAAGGGACTTGCAGCATTTTTTGCCACGCAGCATATGTGTCTTTGAAGTGAGAGGCAGGCATGTCACACACCTTTCTTTGAACTGAGGTGCTGCAGAAGGTAGCGGTGACATGGCACAGCTTGGTGGCTTTCCACAGCTGAAGCTGCAGGTATGTGACATGCCTGTTCCTCCACCGAGGTGTCGCACAGCTCTGCACGTTCCCACTATCTTTGTTTTTTGGAGCACAGGCTCTGACAACAAACACAATTGATGAGCAGAGCCAACACAGAGATAATATATGTAATATGTGACATTAGGGTGTCCAAATTTGTGTCTTTCATATTATGAGTTAGGATGCTTTACCTTGAGCAGAGGCATGCATTTTATTTATTTGTTCCAGGTGTTTCTGTGCCATCTGTCATTATCATATATGTCAAGAGATATATCCTTTGCAAAATATAGTTCCTGCTTGAGGGAAGTAACAAAATACATGAGGTAATAAAATAACCAGGAAGCTTATATTCGTAATTTGCCTTAATCACACATTTTCCAGTGGAATACATGGTTCATATATAGGTACCAACATACTCAGTCTTAATTGCTAATATTTATTAAAGCCCTATTGCATGTGTTTGCTATCTCTTTCCACAGATTTCTTTCAGTTGCATCCACTTAATTTAAGAAAAAATTTACGAAGGTGGTTTGGTCCTCAACAAAAACAGGAGAATCCTTTCCCTTTGGAAATGGTGAAGGATTTCTAAGGAGAAAAACACACAGTGAACAATAAGACTCATAATATTTTAATTATTTTTGCAGTACCTATTTGGGAATTGCTTAAAACAGTTACCTTATAGTAATAGCATTTATCTAATCTCATCTAATGTACAGTGATTTATACAGTGATAATTATCAGCCCAGTATAATGTATGATTTACAGACAAACATGGCATTAATAATGGTTAGAGCCAGCTATTTCAATGTTTCACATATTAACTTCTGTATTATTTCATTAAGTTTTTGATCTTAGTAAATAATTGTGTGTGTGGCTTAGGACAAAATGAAGACACAGTTTTCTTAAAATAAATATACATAAAATCTTACTTTAAATAAAGCTGCTCTGCTGAGGTGAAAATGTTAGTTTATTTTAAATTATTTATCTACGAAGATTTTCTGCTTTCTTTTGTGCTTATTTTGTATTGCACATCCTAAATACTGTCTTCTAATAACTTCCCTGCCACCTTTCCAGTTATTTCTGTTTACTTTAACTGAAGTCACAAAGGATATTAATATACTTTTGAAACTAGTAAATTATGCACATTGATGAAAAGCAGGTATTGTTTTTTTAAAGCACCTGTAGGACTTTGAACTCCATTTGGGTATTGGGGAGAGTGGAAATAAAAGATGAATCTTTTGTTTCTAGAGGGTGAGACAAGAGTGAAGTGCATTGCTGCTTGTTTATGTTACAAAGTCTACGTTCTACCCATTTATGTGTGGCAGTGCAGAGCAGATCCTGTGCGCTGGCAGAGATCTCCATTCTCCACTGGAAACAAAAGTGCTTTGCCTGGATGAGAACCAAAGCCATGTCTTGTTCCTCTATCCAGCAAGGCTCCAAGTCAAGGAGAAATATACTCCACAGAAAATGCTGCAGCATGCTGTCAGTATGCAACAGCTATGCTTTACCATGTGCTGACCAACATGGCTTGCTGTACATGCGGGTCATTCTTTGAGGGTGTTCTGCTCTTTTCCCACCTAACTATGAGGTCCTTTTTTTGCATTTGTGTTGGTGTTGACATTTATGTGGTTGTGTGGTCGGCTGGAACACAGACTATGCATCTGCAAATTAATATTTTTCCATTTGTCTTTACTCAATCATTTTCTCATTTTCATCTGGATCAGTTGCCTATTGGTAGGCTTAGGATGTACAAATAGCCCAAGGCTGGGCATTGCAGAGGATGGGCACCCACTGCAAACAGCTTTACAGTGGAAAAGAGATGGTCAAGGAATGACAGAACCATAAATATTATGGTAAATAGAAACTTATTTATCATAATTTGCGCAAATATACAATCAAGGACTACATGAATGAGTTTAGCAACTAACACTTAAAACCAAAGATTGAATACATTTTCAGTACAGCATAAAGTGAGATTTTTTTTTTTTTTCCCAAAGGACAACATGGAAACAAAATTTCTTAAAAACTAATGACATAAATTCATGAAAGAAATTCTCATTGGCAGCTATTAAGCACAGTGACAATTCTGTCTCAGATATTCCCGATGTTGAAACAGCCACAAGACTTTACAGAAAGAAATATTGTTGTGTCCTTTCCATCTTTCCCCCTTTCCCCAGGCACCTGCTTTTGGCCACTGTGAGAGGCTAGATACTTGTCTGGATGGACCTCTTCAGTCAGGCCCATTTTTATGTACTTAACAAATGTAGAGTTTTTTCATGCTGCTATGCCAATATATTTCAACTTTTTAGCTAGAAAGGTCAGAAGGTCATTTTGTCCAACTGACATTTCAGTGCTTGCCTTCTGTGCTGGGAATTGCTGATATGGGTGTCAGTTCAGACCATTTATGTGGGAATTCTATACTGTGAACTTCTTCATTTGGGAATTAAGCTGAAACTATAATAATAACAGCATATTTAAAAGACTACTAGATAGGTAATTTTAGACAAAACAGTCAAATGGAACATTTTTATTCAGACTGGGAAAAAACCTCCAACAACCAAAACCAAACAACCAAAACAAAAATAAAAAGCAAAAAGGGTAAAACGAGGAAAACACTTTGATATATGTGCATACTGCTTTCTTTCAAAATGTTTCCAAGGGTTTGTGTACATTGCCTTTTATAGCAGCACTCTCTATGGAATAATTATGCAAATGATCACTAAGGAAACAAGTATTAAGTATTTTAATATATCAAAAATGTTAGGCCAAGCTTGAATTTTGGGTGGAACATCTTGTTTTCAGTTTTGTTTTGGTTTTTGTGTTTTTTTTCTTAGATTGATCTAAGATGAGCTAAAATTTTGAGAACTCCTATTTCCTAAATGAGCAGTAATTTCTTTACTTCTCCAGTTTATGAGTCATGTAGGAAGCTGTTGTCTAAATTCATAGATTAAAAATCTTACTCTTCATATTAAAATCTATGTAATTGCCATAGCATTCATTTGGCGGAACTGCTCAGGAAGAAACAACTGTAGTCAAACATCAAACACTTTCACCTGTTATCTCTGTTTAAGAAACATTGCCTAGAAATTCTGAAAATATGAAACTCTACTAGGTAGTTCGCTATTTCTTAGGTCTGGAATCAGACTGTATATACTTCTCCTGGCAACAGTGTTCAGAATTTGAGCTAATTTCATAATCTGGAAGTGATTTAATAGCTGGGTTTAAAACCTGAATTGAGTTTTTACATGATATCACTTTTATCCTTGTGCCTAGTTTAAAGCACAGCATATAAAACCTGTAGTAATCAAATAGAAAAGTACTGTCTATATAAGCTGTATATAAACAATGTTTGTAAATTTTTCTGCTTTGTTTAAAAACTAACTGTTTAGAAACAATTAATGCTACATTATTTTGGCTTTAAGGGTACATACAGTGAATTTAAAATGGATCAGCTCAAGATTCAATGATTAAAAGTCTTTTCCAACCTAGAAAACATTATGATTCTATGTAGAGCATGTTACAATACTGCTGTAAGAATCCATTTCTTATGTTCAACTTCTCAATGCCAGAGATGGCATTGAAAGACTCATTAACTGAATGAGTCTTCCTTTGTCTCCACACAGATATGTTCATATTCTCAAAGAAGCAGTTCTGAAGTCCAAGCTCTTGAACAACATTCTTTGTCTACAGATTAGTTTTTATATAAAAACGTATTTATTTGCACACACCACAGAAAGATGAAACTTGGATTTTTCCTTGGCACAAGTGAGAATGATAGATTATGAATAATATTGCCTGCGAACAGCTGTTGTAAGTACAGTTAGTAAAGTTAGGAAGTATCACTCTGATACTGCATGGGCAGTTTGCTATATGTGTGAATTATCTGCTACATTAAGTGCTTGAAGATTGAATGGGCATTTACTAAATTTAAGTAGGGTGTTATGTACCATTTCATTTAGCTTGTTCTTAAATGGGTAAAATAAGTACTTATGAAGTGTACTAAGTGCCTAGTTCCCATAGTGTTTTACCTCTTCTCTCCTCTACCTCCACTTCTTCCCTCTCCATCACCTCGCACCCCAGGGTTTCATCCAGAACAACATTTAAGCAAATCCTTTACTTGGTGGCTTTTTTTGTTTGTTTGTTTGTTTCTGATTTTGTTGGTTTTTGTTTTTTTGTTTTTTTTTTTAAGTAAGAACACTCATTTCAGTGGCTCTTGAGCAGGCTTTTGTAGCTGAGTGCATGATAAAGGTCTTCCTTGAACTAAGATGCTTTTCTAGTTCATCACAATTAAAACCAGTATATCTTCTGAGTAAATTGTTAAAATCAAGATGCAAATGTATAATCCTACTAAATGTTGAGATTTTATTAATTTCCCCTGACGTCCTAGGACTGATATTATTCTAAATGCATTACTTTACATACTCCTGACTTCCTAGGATAGGTATTATTCTGTATACTTTGGCCAATTGCTTAAACTCTGATAGAGATCAAATGATCTGATAATTTTAGGGTTACCTTCTTTTAAAGGATGTGTAATAATATCATAAATTATATCTGAAAGGAAATCTAATATAGAAAAACTAGAAATGTGTGGTGCATACTGCATGCTTGCACAGAAGTTAATTTATGTTTGAAGTAAAATCATTCCTATATGCAGGATTTCTTTTATCTGACAGCTTCTACTGGAAATACTAATATTATTTCAAATGTTTGGGGTTTTTGTACAAAAGGTAATTTTTTACTATTAATGGTTATTTTTGTTGAATTTATAATTTTCTCATTATGTGCAGGCTCACACTTTCATCTCTGTATCTCTAATAGTGTGCATGGTTCTTATTGCACATATCAGCACAGCCTATTTTTAAAAGGGCTTTTGGGCTCATTTAGATTTTTTTGTAGGAAGATTATACATGTATATATGGTTAGTGTAGCATCCAGCAATGGAGATCTGCAATAGAAGTCCATGCATACATTATTAGTCAGATTGCAGGAAAATTTGAAGCAGAAAAGATGTTAGCTCAGCATAATGAATGTCTGCCAGCCATTTTTTATAATGACTAGCTGCAGTTCTTATTGTATGTCAAACCTTATGCTGTGCTGTACTGTTAGCTTTCTTGTTTGGCACAATCAAATGATGTAATGTGTCCCTAGAAGTTTAGCTGGATCAAAGACATGTACAACAGGGTGGATTTTTTTCTGCAAGTAGTATTGCTGCATATGTTGCTAAAACTATAGTACAAGTGATAACAAATACATGATCACTTATCATTTGCTGTGCATTGTTCCTGCTATGCAGTAAAGACATTATAAGAATGGGCAGCTTTGCTTGCCACAAAAGGAATGTTTAGACATTAAGTAGACCAGTGGGTGTTCAAAAATCCCTTTATAATTGTAATATTGACCTATGCTCATTGACGCAAAAAATTGAGGTTAAAAAGGAAGTGCTTTCCTTTATGCGTGTTAATGAAGTACGCCTTTTGTTTTTCTTCTTTTTTTTTTCCCTTTTTTCACTGAACTGTTCATTAAAGAGCAAAGATTTCAAGGTAAGGCAGCAATCTAAAGCAGTAGCTGAAATGCAATACGGTTATGCCTATTTTGGGGACTATGTAAGACACAGGAAGCTCGCTTATGCCTACTCCTGATGTAAAATCTACAGCAGCGCAGGAGGACAATAGAACTGTATGGTATGTGTATTCACTTTGGTGATAAATGCCTCATTCCTTCTTCAGAGGATTATTAAAAGAGTTCTCTGGAGGAATAAAACGGTGGAAGTCACACATTTAATAGCTCAGGTACAAAGAGTCAGATTGTGCCAGTTGGCAAAAGTTAGCAGGAAGCTGTCACAATAAATGGCAGCAGCTGCTCATAGTTCTAAAGAGTATGTCCCAGTCAGAACTGAAAACTGATGGCATCTACATTAATACTACCTTAATGGTCCATCTGCTGCTCCATAGGGTCCCTAGCTGCTGTATGGAGTCATAGGCATTTGACAGGCAGTCTCTGTATGCCAGACTCACATTGTGCCAAATGTTTTAGGCTGCTTCATATCATTCTGATCTGTCAAACTTTCCCTATCATTTATCAGGCAAGGGGTTATGAGGGATTTTTTTCTTTTCCTTTTTTATTCCTACATAACATTGGCTTTTAGCAGTTGGGGCAGCTAGGAATTTCAAAGAAAAGTTATTTTGGTTACTTTCTTTTTTTAATTGTAAGAATGGAGAGTAACCTTAGCTGCTTGCTAAACTGTATGCTAAGTTAAAAAAGCAGTGTGATAAACCCTGTAGAGAAATCACTAGCTATTTGCCGTATCATTTAAATCTTTTTATTGCAGCAGGTAGAAAATGAAATACAAGTAATCATTAAAGAAATAAGAGTGTTTTGACAGGCTTACTAACACACATTTGTTAAGAAGCAGCTTATTCCTAAATACATTGTTGCATAAATATTTTTAAAAAAGCAGTCATACATGCATCCATAAACCCTTAGAATTTTTAACAGTAGTATTAAGGAAAGATTTATTTAATTGATGATGAAGTTATTCTATAACTATACATAGAATATATTCTATAACTATAATGGCTGTTTCTTATGTAGTAAGATATAAGAGAATAAAACCTATTTTGCACCGGGAACGTGAAAACTGCATACTTTCTTAGCATCTTTTATGTCATAACGTATGGGCAATTTTAATTTATATAACATTCATATTATAATGGTTAAATTATCAACAGTGTTAGAAAGGTTTGTAAAACTCTGCCACAGTATTGTCTAAACGTGAAATTAAGCAGAGCTGTACAATATCTGTTACATTAAACTATCCACTGCCTTTGGTCATTTTATATCTCGCAAAAAACCAAGTATCATTCTTTGACTGTATCTTGTTTCCAAAAGGCAGCCTATTCCCATTAAAATTGGAAGCTTTCACAATATGTTTTTTTCTGGTTGTATATCTCCAGTGAAAATGCATTGTCTCTTTAAATTTGCCATTTTTATGAAAATGTTGAAGTTAGCACAGAAAGTCACCCAGGATATCAGTAATGATCAAGGTATAAATGCTTAGAGAGAGAGATCAGGATGTCAGCAAAAATGTCACCACTACTTTTGGGAGTACATGTTTTGATTTTCTTAGCTGGATTCATTCAAATCAGCCAGGTGCTTGAAATTGCATGATATTGCTTTTTTTTTTTTTTTGGACTGACTAAGCCATAAGCTATGGAAAATCAGTGAATGACTCTGACTTAGTTTCTGAGGAGAGCCTTTAGATTTTTTTCTTTTTTACTTTCAGTTACTCATAGAAAACTGGTCAACCATGGCAGGCACAGGACACTAGTTATATTGTGCATGGTATCCTAGATATTTTGCATTATTCTGTACTTCTGAATGTAACTGCCTAATGACATTTTCTAAATTGAAAGCTGGCTTGTGCTGCCCAGCTCTGCCACTATCAACTCTATTTTCTTCTTGTATCTTTGCCTGAAGATACCACCTTATTCTATTTCTTGCCTTTACTGCCCTGATATACATAATAGGTTAAATAACATACACAGTGTTTATAAATGAGCATTTAATTGCTGGTAAGCCATTCTGCAAAAGAAAGTGTGTGCTCTGGCATTCAAAGTTGCATCCTAGCTCTTCAGAAAGCAAAAAGGGCACATGCAGGCACAAATGCGTTGGCTGCAAACCAAAGGAAATTATACCAATAAATAGCCTGCAGCTCTAGGAAACTGCCAAATTTCTCCAAATTTACAAAGGTGTCTTGATTCAGTGGCAGGTGACATATATGGTTAATGAATTTTCAGTGTAGGATTTATTAGCTGCTTTTAATTCAACAAAGCACACATTTTTGGTGGTGAGTAAAGCACCAGGGTATGGCTGAGTGTCTTGGTACCTCTTTGTCTGCCAACTGGCTGTGCGTGGCTGGAAACAGACAGCCAGGAGCATGTCCATGGGGTCACATCCCCAGTGCCTTGGACATTGATTGTACACAGTCTTGTACCGTGCTGTCTGGTACCCCTGCACAGGACGTCTTTGGCAGAAGTCCAGGACCCCAGGACTGTGCAAATTAAAGGCAATCAGTGCCTTTTTTAATAGCATTGTAGATTTGCCTCGAAGAATTTTTCTATGTCCCCATTGAACAAAACATTAGATTTTCCCATGATTTTGAGCACAGCTGGGAATGCGAGTGGCCATTCAATAAGTTATGGTGGACACTCTCTAGACATCTCTGGTCTGTACTCACTTTGTAGGGTGCAGAATGGAGGGTGCTTCCTGCCTTTTGAGCTCCTTCCTTTGATAACTGTGAGTTTATCTGCTCTTAGATTAGAACTAATTAAATCTCAGACTTGATATCTATTTTAGCCTCTACATCTAAAAAGATATATCAAGATGAACTAGGGAGGCTGTTTGTGCTTATACTTTTTGGGTGCTAGCACCTTTTTGGGGTGACATCACTGATTTCTTCTCACTGACACACACTTTTGAGATTGATTTTGTTTTCTTGTGTGGGTTCCCTATGCACCAGAGACTTTAGAAGAGGCACCCATTACCTCTGCCAGCTGTAACCAAACAAGATGTTTCAGCAACAGCTGCTGTAAAAATCCCTGCAGCCCTCCAAAAGGGCTTAGCAGAGAAGTATGGTGAAAGCTGACCTGGAGAATGTCCAGGGGTATGAAATAAGGAGCAAACAGAGGAGAGGGATGGAAGCAAGAAGAGGCTAACACAAAGCAGAAAGGTGTTACCAAGATGGAAAGTAGTGATAGGCACTAAAAGGGAAGATAAGAATGGATTTGCAGCCCTTTGTCTTTGGGTTATGTGTTCAAGTTTTGCAATGTAAGAACAAATTTCGCCCCAAGAAAACCAAAGGCTAACCTACCTATTTTTTTTCACCCATGCCACTTTCTGCATGAGAATTTCTGCAAATGTTCTCTGAGAGCATGTTGCAAAGCATATCTAGAATGCTGTCACAGAACAGTAAATGCTTGGTTGCATGTGAGGTGGCTGTATGGTAATAGGGCCCATTCACCCACAGAGAAGCAGAAAGCCCTGGAAGTTGTGTGTATGTGCTAAGGCAGATGTCCCATGTCAGACATCTGAACAAACACCTTCAAAGCTACCCAGCATGCTACAAGAATTTAACTTTGTGGTGTTAGTCTTTCCTGTTGAAAAAAAAAAAAAAGAAAAAAAGAAAAAAATCCTGCTATTCGCCTGAATATGCTATTTGTCTTCAAAACTGTAGATTTTCACCTAATTTTCTACCACTGACTTGTTGCACTGACAGGTGTCTGCTTATTGACTTGGAGTATTTTTATTTTAATTTTGCCCCCATTTTGACAAACAGGTCCTTTTTCCTGAATGTGCAGCTATCCAAAAGGTGTGCAAAGACTTTTTGTGAGTGCAGCACAAATCCCAACAGATGGATGCTCTACACTTGACACGATCAAGTCCATGCACCAGGGCAGCTTCTGTTATGATATATGAAAACAATGAAATCTTCATACAGGTTGTCATGGGTTCAGCAGTAGCAGTCATTTTTTTCTGCTTCTTAGTGGCTGGTGCAGCACTGTGTTTCTAACTTTC
>WYDI02034733.1:0-22143 GCA_009867235.2 Psittacus erithacus
AAGTTAGAAACACAGCGCTGCACCAGCCACTAAGAAGGAGAAAAAATGACTGCTACTGCTGAACCCATGACATGTCCATACCAGTTTACAGCAGTGGTTGTGAATTCTTTAGTTGTGATGTACAGGATAAGTGGTCTGCATGATGCTAAGCAAGTACTCAAAGCAACAGACTAATAATTTATATATATAATTAATCTTTACTAAAAAATTGCTACACTAATTAAACTTTACTGTGTCTAGATAGTGGCATCATTTTACAAATGGGGGAGAAAAGGAGAAGGAAGGAAACTTAATCAAACCAGTTCTGATGCTTTTTCTTTAACTTAAGCCAAAAAAAAAAGCCAAAAACAAAAACAAAAAAAATCCCAAACACAAACCAAACAACAAAAACCTGATGATGAGGTTGTTTCTGAAAGAAGCGAGGCATGAAACATCTCACTGTTACATAAACTGCTCATTCTCCTGCTACCTGTTCACCTAGCTGGGTATAGAGAACACCCTGCAGAGAGGGAACAGTTGAGAAAGCTGTCAGCTAATGCCTACATTCAGCCCTGTGAGAGATGGGAACAGCACTTGGACAAACACCATCTGCCACTTCCCAGAACCCTGAAATAGTTTGGGGACAATGGCCCATGAATAGATTATTAAGAAACACTAAATTTTAGCTGATATTCTACTTTCAGTTAACATTTGTCAAGTATGCATGACTACGTTATTCATTATCAATAGACAATTAACCGCTTGTAGTCTACTGTAATATAAGCTTCAGTTTAGCATGTAATTAGACTGACACTGCAACAGTAATCATTTGCTCTGCACTCCTGACGTGGATTAAAAAAATACATATTCTTGAATTTCTGTGGAGATGGTACTGATCAGGTCCTAAACACCCTCTTCTCCTGGCTGTTCTTGTACAATGGGTGAACAAAGAACAATTATGAATTGATAAATAATGTAATTCTTTTCTGCATATATCTGGTTGACAAAAAAAAAAAAAAAACACCTAAAAAAATGCTCTAAGAATTACTCTAACTCCTCAAGTGTCTCCAGGACATCTGGCCTCCTCAGGTTTCTGTCGAGCCTGTCATTTTCAGTAAAAAGTGCAGTGGGCAAGTGACTCTGAAATACCATATTAAATTAACTCTTCACGCCAGAAAAAAATCCCAGCTTATATATAGCACAGAGTTGTTTAGCCACCTGAGTTCTATTACCAGAAATGTAAAAAAAAGACCTTTCTGAAACCAAAACATTTTAAAGTTACCAAAGCAATGTTATTATGCATGAAAGTGAAGTGCATGCTGCACTTAAAGAAGACCAGTAGTCTTCCCTGTCCTGAGAAGTCACTAGCTCAATAAACTGAAAGATTAAAAGCAGCTATTTGCTCAAAGTAATGAGCTGCTTCTATAAAATTTTCACACATCGGTGATTTTGCCATTTCTACACCTCCACTGTTGAAAACTCAGCAGCTGACCTGATGATCCATCAGGACAGCTGAAAAATGGACCATTGTTTATATACAAAATACGCAATCATGGCCACAGATATTCAGTGCATACAAAAGTGATTTAAAAATATTTTATTTGGTCAGCAGCAAACACTTTCTTGGAATGTAATGAATGCCTACAGCTTTTTACAATCTTATAAGTATGCTATTGCTTTTGCTCAGAAATTAAAAGTTGTAATGGTAGACTAAAGGTTTTGTCATTCTCCAGTGTTTCATTTTTATGAAGCTCAGAAAGGTTCCCAGCAGTCAAGGTTCTTATCAACCAGCTGCAGAAATCTACAGCTTCATTCTAAAACTCATGGTTATCCTGTGCCTCAAAGTTTGTTGCATCAACACGCGATTACTGGTCATTATAATCAGGACCAGCATTCAACTGGCCAAGAATAGCAACCTAAATACATAAGTTTTTTAAATAATACCTACAAACCAAAGGTCAATGTTCTTTGTATAGCTGGAGATAAAAGGGTTTGGTGAAGAAGAGTGGGGGGAAGAATGTTAAACTGTTTTGTTACGCAATGTGTACGGCTTTTTAGATAAAAAGACACGTGACTTAAAGAAGGCACATTAGCTATTGCAACAGGCAAAAACAGACTGGGGAAGAGATGAAGAATTAAACAAGGTGGATAAATACTTGTCATCTTGTACAAGAGTACGCAGACTTTTAAAATAATTGCCATGCCATTTGAGACAGGAAAAGGAAAAAACATGTAACCATAATGGGGAAATAAAAAAACCCACCAACCTTGTGAAAAGTTTATTTGCACAGGGAACAGGTACTGTTATCAGTGACAGATGTCCAGCCCACATACCTCCTGCAGGACTGCTGCAATACCAGGTTAATTTATCCAAGGCATTCCATACAGTTTCCCACGGCTTCCTCCAAGAGAAACTGATGTGTTACGGTCTTGACAAGTGCGTTTCTGTGGTGCATGGGGAACTTGCAGACAGGCCACATCCAGAGGGTGGTGGTGAACAGCTCCTTTTCAAACTGGGGACCTGTCACAAGTGCAGTACCACAGGGATCGATATCAAGCCCAAGGTTGCTCAGTGTCTTCATAAGTGATCTAAATGATGGGATCAACTGTATCCTGATGACACCAAACTGAGAGGGGAAATGAATGCTTCAGAAGCAAAAGCCACCCTGCAGAATGACCTGAATAGGCTGGAAAAGTGGATTAACAAGAAACTTAGGAAGTTCAGCAAGGACAAGTATAAGGTCTTGCACCTGAGTAAACACAATCCAAGAGCGCAGCATAAGCTCGGATCTACCCAACTGTAGAAAAGGACCTGGGGATGCTGCTGGACAGCAGTATGGGTGAACAGTGTGAAGCTGTTGCAAAGAAAGCCAAAAGAACACTGGGCTACATCAATGAGGACAACACCAGCAGAGATAAAGATGGCATTATCCCACTCTGCTCAGCGTTTGTTGGGCCACACCCCGAACACTGTGTTCAGTTTTGGGCTCTGCCATACAGAAAAGATGTGGACAGGCTGGAGAGGGTCCCAGGAAAGGCCACAAAGATGACCAAAGGACTGGGAAGCCTGCCCTGCGAGGAAAGGCTGAGAGAACTAGGGTTTTTCAGCCTAGAGGAAAGAAGGCTCAGGGGAGACCTTATCACCATGTTCCAGTATTTAAAGGGTGGCTACAACAAGGACAGAGACTCCCTTTTTGCAAGGGATTGCATGGAAAAGACAAGGGGTAATGGACACAAGTTACTTCTGGGGAGATTCCAAATGGACACAAGGGGAAAATTGTTCTCAATGTGAACAACCAGCCTTTGGAATAACCTTGCCAGGGAAGTGATGGACTCTCCAACACTGGACACTTTTAAGATTCAGCTTAGCAGTGTGTTAGGACATCTAAGTTGGGTCATGCTTTGCCAAGAAAGGTTGTGCCAAATTATGCCTGAGGTCCTTCCAACCTGGGATTCCATGATTCCTATGATTCCTAAGAAAAAGTGTTAAATGAGATTTTCAGAATTCTATGCAATATTGTAAGTAATTTTTCCTAAAGGAGAACATATTTAATAATTCAGATGTTAATTTCCCTGCAATGTTTAAAATGAAATCTCAAGCCGCAAGGGCCACATATGAAAGCTGTTTTCTACTTTGCCCTGAACAGAATTAGTAAGGCACTGCCAGCCTTTGATGTATGAAATCATTCTGATTTGGTAGACTTTTCCCAGTTTAGCAGGGATTCTTTTAAAAAAAAAAACAACCCACCAAAAAAAAAACAAACACCCAAAAAACCCCCCCAAAACCCAAGAAAACCAGCTGTCAGTCTACCACTGAAATTTCAGGTCAAGGCCATTCTCCAGATTTACTAGTTTCAGGTGCCTGGATTTTGAATTACAGACTGTCCAACTTGTTATTATGCTGGCAGCCTTGCAACAACACATATTGCTCAGCTTCCATGAAATTCCGGTATGGTCCAGTTCACACATACTACACAGAGATAGCTCCCCTGAATTAAGTGTCTCTGTGAAAACTTGTTAGTGCTTCTATTCTTGCAATTATCCCTCAGTATCTCCTCTCTTTCCCTCTCTCACCACATCAGAAGATTAAATACAAGTTTAAAACCACATCTGACAAATCTTCTGAGGTTTTTGTCATCTATCTTGCATTGTTCAATCATTTTTCTCCCAAGTCAGTAATTATTTTTCTACTTGCCAATAGGATGCTTGATATTATTTATTCCTAAAGAATTTTCTTCCTTACTGCATGGAATTAGTCATTGTGGCATTGAATGCCTTTCTTTTTTCAGCAAAAACAAAACACTCCTCTGCTTAATTAATTCCATTAAATCTTTGATTTATATAAAAAGAATTAACAGTAGAAAAAAGTGCTGAGGAAAAAATAAAACACAACTAAACCCACTCTCCATTCCAAGTAAAAAGCATGCAAGAACTTCAACATGGAAGTGCTCTTAGGCCCAAATTCTGCCCAAGAAAAGAAATTTTCCTACAGTTATCTCTCATGCAGACTATACAATCAAAATCTAACACCACAACACTAGAAGTGGAAGGACAAGGTGGAATAAAACTCTGGCAGGCTGATGGCTGCAAGTGTACAAACCACACTATATTATCACTACAATTTTGATTGCTAAGTTTAATAGTTTTCTGAACTATTAACATACTATGGAAGTGCTCAAGATGAACAGGACTGACAGAAATTACAAGTTTTGCCATCAGTTGTCCATTGTTGTCCTTTTTAAGGACCCTCATGAGAATTACCTCTTCCCTGATCACCTATAATGAGCTCAGCCTGCTTTGGATGCAAGCAAATGCAAGAGAAACATCAGAGAAGCTACAACTTCATGATGTGGCGGCTCAGTACTTAAAATTAGCCTCATCCTCCAATGAGAGCAACAGTAACCGCTTCAGAAAATTCTTCACTCCATGTTTTCACACCTGCTTCTGTCTCCACAAAGTACTAATCAGGTGAAGTACAGGCTTACTCACATGAATAACCACCTCTTTTATAACATTTTTCAGGCTGTAAACCAGTCAGGAAACTAGCAGTCCTGGTTTCACTGATCTGTACAGCCTGCCCAATATAGACTTGAAATATCTAGATTGCTACGGGGCAGTTCATATTAACATTCAGTAACGGTAATATATGGTCATTTTTACCATTTTTTTCCCTTTCAATTTCTACTTTCAGAACCTACACATTTCTTTTTATTCTATATTTAAGATACTGAATAAAAAAACCCAGCCCACTTTATTTTTTTTGAAAACATAAAAAAGCAGAAACACACTGTGTAAGAGATAGTCAAAGCTTTAACATATGACTGAGTTGCCTAGGAAATGACAGTAAACATAAGAAGACTCAGGGATTTATCATATCCTCACTTCCCTTGAAATACATTTAGTGGTGTCAAAATTATGTATTAGTCAAGGTCAGGGAACACCTCTTCTAATTTCAGCTACAATTGCAGAAAGCGCAAGCATGCAACGAAAAGTTAGCTTCTTTCTTGACACTTGTGACCCACAGAAAATCTTAAGCATTATGCACACTAGAGACCAATCATTTGGGGACAAAAACAGAAATTAAGAAAAGAAATTTAACTGAGATAGAATAAGAATCTGTACTCCAAGAAACATGAAAAAGTTGAGGTACAGCTGCAGCTTTATATGGGAAAATTTCCCTGAGAAAGTTGAGGAAACAGTTAAATTCTCGAACCAGGCAAATCTAACTGTCATGGCTTTAAGCAGCCTCTCTTACAGAAATGAAAAGTTCCTTAAAAACTTGGAACCAGACAGCAGCTCTGGGTAGTTTGTAACCTGTATCACCATAAAGCTGAGCTTATTAGAACTAAATGTCTTGGATAAAGAGCAAATGCAAAACTCTTTATTTCTCTCTAGCCTGTACGATATCAGTGCTTTTTCCTCTTAAAACTACAACTCGATCAAAAGAAATTGTGCCTGCAGGAAACTGAGGAGCTGCACAGAGTGGATTTCAGACAGGCATCCATTCTCATCGTGGCAGGCTCAGCAGGGGCTGGCCTCCAGAGCTGCAGCGTCAACACAAAAGGACAATTATATCATAAATTTAATTAAGAATCTCCGTATGCTTCCTATGTGTGCTATCTGATAGCACTTTACACGTTCTGAAGAGCAAAATGGGGTTGTTTGCTTCTCATAACAAGCAAGAAAAACCAGTGAGGAAAGTAATAAGTTTATTCATAGGTGTTTGGCAAACACAGATCTTTTTATCTGGCATCCTGCCAAGCTGTCCATTTATTTCTCTCTTCTGATGGGAGACACTTCAATATGAATTCAATACATGAAAGAAGAATACAGTATTGTTGTGGTTTAAGTTAACTGAAAGTTAGAAACACAGCGCTGCACCAGCCATTAAGAAGGAGAAAAAATGACTGCTACTGCTGAACCCATGACAGTATAATAAACACATTTTCTGTAATAATCTCATGGTGAAAGACTACGCACATTCATGCGTCTTAATAAGACAACCCCTTAATTTAAACTGAGGTGTTATTACAGGTACATAACAGTGCAGACTACCAATAAAAGCATTTGAGTGGGAAGTTATAATAACCAACTGTATTTCATGCACAATGATAACAACAACCACTCCTGACAGGAACTGCCCCTGGGCAAAAAAGGTATTGCCACAACTGAAAAGAAAAGAAGAATCAGAATGGTATCTTTTTTTTCTATTTCTGCATCGTACATTCAGAGAAAGCTGCACATTTGTATACTCACAATAAGACAGTCAACTTTTCCCCCCTCCTTCACTTTCAGTTGGCAGAGAACATAAAAATTTCAAGGAAATTTCAAGGAAATATTGAAAGAGTTGCTACGGTCTAAAATCTATTTCAGTAGTAAGAAATAGTAATTCAAGAAAATGTCACTAATTATAATACTGATGCCAAACATGTAAGACCGAAATGTGGGCAGCACAAGGTTCTACAGCATTTCATTTCAAGTAAACACAGAAATCCTGATGATGAAAGTCTAAGCTACTTTTTAGTCTTGCTACAGAGAAAATTTCATTTTATTTCTTTTAAATTAGAAAATGAGGAAAACAACCTCTGGAGCTTACTGTCATGGATGACAGAATAGATCTTACTGACCAGCCAAGCAGTAAACTAAAAGGCAAAAAAATCCCAATTAACAAGGTTTGATTTGAATAAATAGCTTCCTCTGAGTACTGATTTCCCCATGAAATCTTCCATACTAAAAAAATAATAGCAAGAAGCACAGTATTTATGTTCTGGCTCAGTACAAAAATAATCATCCAGAATACTCCTGGGTAGTTTATAATTCCATCTTTTCAGGATTCTTCTTTTACCTTTCCACACAAAACATAGCTCATTTGTTCTCAGTTGAAAGAAAATCTCCTTGTTTTAGCTGAAGAGGTGTGGATGATTACCAAGAGCCAAAAAACCACCAAGATGGAGCACTAGCATTTCAACTTCACTTTGAACAGCTGTTAACTTCATATTTGTAGAAAGCGGACAGCTATAATTAAGCAGGGAAACAGACAGCAACACCACTATAGATCTGAGTAGCTTTGCTGTGATTAGTCATAAAGACAAACATTTTAATGTGGTTTTGGATGTGTGCTTTACTTAGGAGGAAGAGTGGCAGATCACTGGGCTGCTATGAATTTTTCCCATGCTAGCAACTCAAAGATCATTTTGAACAGTGCTGAATTTTGCTCTTTGATTAATGAGTTGGGAAAGAAGTAGATCTCTGGAGGAAAACAATTGTCTTCAGTATAAAAGCAAACATCCCTGAAAACACTTCGGAAAGAAGTTTACTGAAAGCCGCTTAGTTTGCTTGCACAGCATCAGTCTAAATCCCTCCTTCCACCCTATGTTTCATTGCTTGTAACATTCATTCAGGTGAATTAAAGCATTATTAGAACAGGTATAATTGGCAGGATGCATCTCCAGGCCTCTTGGGGTGGTACGAATCATACCTTGAATTTGCCTTGTCTCATTCTTCTGACATCTGGTGTTGTTGCCACCTACTCACAAGAAAAACCATAGTGATTTCTTCATAAGGCTGGAAAAGCGGAAGTCAGAGTTTCACAGCACCCAATATAAGAAACCCTGAAAGATTCTTAATATTCTGGAATTCGAATGAAGATGGAAGATCAAACTTCCCTGTACATTGGGCACAATCTCTGCATAAGATTTGCTCCTTCTTAGCATCTTGTAATCCCCAGAAATACACAGCATGTGAGGAAAAGGAAACAAGTACAAAATCCCCTCTTTTCTCTCCTCTTCTCTCCCTCCTTTTTCAGAAAGATACTCTTATTCCCTTCAGTATAAATTATATCCTTTGTGCACAAAAAGGGAATATAGCACATACTGCTTGTTATTTGTTTTTGGGCTTGAGAACAGCATTCCATTAAAAATGCAGAATTTTCATTAAAATTAAGACAATGACATTTCTTGCAAATGAGACTTACAAATATTTTCTTAAAAATTAGTTAATTTCTATTACATATCTGCATGTCACAGTGGAATACATTTTAGGAGTTAGTTTTCACAATTTGTCCTGCAACAACATTAAATTTTCATAGGCCATTAGCTGTCAAAAATGAAAGCAGTTCAAAATCAGGAACAGGCTCCTTTTTTCAACAAAAGGGAGTAAGACCATTCTTATCCTAGACATAGAAAGACTTTTTGAATTTCTAGTTCTAAATATGCAGAAAGCTACTCGCAGTATCATTCTAATGTAGGGCTGAATGCATCTATGTTTCTTCTGGTAAAAGAACACACACTCCACAGCTTGAAGACAAGAGGAGTGCAATGTAGGCTGTATCATTATTTGAGTGATCCAAAGATCCTGGCAAGGTCTTCAGTAAAGTAAAAAATGAAGAACTAGCATTTCAATATTATTAAAAAAAAAAAATCAGAGAGGGAATGAGCACATAAAGTGATTTCAGCATGTCTTAACACACTGCATCAATCTGCCACATGCCACGCATCCCTTCAGCCTTAAATCATCTCACTTAAAATCCACATTCAATTTCTTTCAAAATTTATTTTCTTCCAGATTTCATTTGTCTTGAATGTAACTGATTATGTATCTAGCAGTTCCACTCACACACCATGAATAAAAAGCTTCTTTAAATGGTAAATATAAGCTTCTAAGACTTCAGGTCTTGCTTGACTTGAAAAATCTTGCAAGAGATGTCTCTTCTGCTCAGAAATGTTAACACAAACTTGGAATTTGCTTGTGTGTGCTTTCACACATCCCTGAAAGATTTACTTATCCACAGAGGATGTATCCATAACCTCATTCATTTTATTCAGCTAAGAAAAACCTAGCATTCCCTTGCTCTTAATCTCTAGATATAGTGAGAAAGCTCTGAGCACAAAATCAGAATAATTTTTTTACATTGAGAACTGACATTGTCATGGCCTATTTCAGCAATATTTAATATTTGCTCTCTAAAATGCAAATTACCAGTCTTTGCTGACTATATACATATTTGAAAGTTTTCACACATGGGTAGAAAATAAATGTTCCCTTTGTTTCCTTTAACATAGAAACTCCCAGCAGTATGGTAAGTAGAAAAGATTGCAAGACTGACCTGTATATTTCTCTCTCCAAGTCCCTTGCTCTTCTTGCATTTCATTTATTCTTCAAGGTACATGCACAAGAGTTAGTAACTTTGAGGAGGAAAAGCCACTGATGGCTACAAAACTTTCTTCCAGAACAGGGAGGTGACCACCTGGGACCAGCATGCTTCTAACATGCTGCCCTGTGCGATGGCCCTGCAGACCATCTGCCACAGCCTCAGAAGCAAACACCTGGCTTGGAAAATAGCCAGATCTCATTTTCTGCTGAGCCACCTCTGAAACTCATTTGAGTACAGCACTGGCAGCAAGTGTGGTTATCATTTTATACCAGTCATGCAGTCTGAGCAGCAAGGTGTTAGATAAAGACAATACAAAATATTTCTCTCCCTATTTTCCATCCCACAAGTCCTTCCAAAGGCTGCGGGATACCAGCTGCTTCATGCCAGTAAGGGATTATCCTGAACAGGCTCTCAGGGCACATGAAGTATTCACAGTGCTGTCACCTACCCAGCCAGTTTCATAAGGACACTCTAAAGACTGCTAGATACCCCTTACGGCATGTTAGCCAACTAGGCACAACAGGAACCACTATACAGCATCCTAAAATCATACTGTCACCTGTTTAGTGCTTAAGTGACAAAATTTAATTCATTTGGGTACTAAACAGAAGGTAAAAAAAAAAAACAAAAAACAATAACTACAAACTCAGTAATATCGATTCTAACTTGTTTTCACTTCCTTGCATTTCATAACCTATCCTGTCAGCTCTAGTTTTCATTCATTTAAAAGGCCTAGTATGACAACTATGAAGCTGCTTGCTGATTCTTGCAAGAAGCCCACACTGTAGGCTGCTGTACTTTACCCTCACAAGAGGGAGCAGGTCAGCATCAAGAGCCACAGACCAGAGTTTTTTCAATTACCACCAAGGCGGGATGCAAGTTTTGTGCAGCCAAAGAATGCTGGGAGAAAACAAGATTAAGTGTATAGCTATGCAGGAAAACCCCTGAAAGGCAATGACTTCATACAGTCTATGGAAAAGAAAGATCTTGGTTTTCCCCATGAATATGAAACAACACTTTAATAGCCAGGTATTTGTCACTTTGATATGTGCATGGTCTCCAGAGCTGCCTAGCTCACAAAACCACATCCATTAAAATACATTCTAAATAAAAAGTGACACAACAGTACATTATTCTTAAGGCCGCAATGTGTCAGATTTACAATAGAAATGTAATCCAGTCCCAGGCATACCTGTGACTCACCATTAGCAAATCAGAACAATAGAGATCATGCTACTATATAATAAGAATTCAGCAATGCATTGTATCATTTTACATTCTCCTGCATGCATTGTATTATCAGAATTTTTCTGAAGAATGCAATTTGGTTTCCCATTATAGATAATTGGAATGTACTTTATCTCAACACAATGTCCAGTGAAATGAAACACAGGAGGACGTCAAAAAAAAAAAAAAGAAATCAAAGCTCCTAATAGGTTTTCCTTTCACTGCTCGTGGACATACTCTGCATTCACTTTTTTCTACTTTACTGCCTTTATATACACAATTTGAAAATAGCTCAGGCAATCCTTACACATAGTTATTATTGGGTACAGAGTACCCAAGAGTGATAGAAGTAACAATGAAGGCAATACATTAATAAAAATTACAAAAAAAAAAAGGAATGACAATGCCACCACACCACACTATGCTTCTCCAAAGAAAAATGTCTTCCAGAAAAGAAATGAGCACAGCTCAAATGCTAAAATGGTTCAAGCCATTGCTGTGAGATTTCATCTGGTCCTTCATCTGGAAGAGGCCCCACAAGCCTCTTCCCTGCAGGATCTCATTGTACTCCTCTGTCTGAAAAAATGCTTCAATGGTAAAGGCATGCACAGGTTCCTTACCTGTATAGATACAGGCAGAGGAACTAATCCCCTTATTTTAAATTTGATTTCACATATGGTTCAGCATAAGGTGTTGACTTCTGGAAATCCAGTTCAAGATGCTGTCTTGATTTGCAACATACTAAATGGCATTATTTTATCTCTTATCCCTAGAAACAAGAATTAAGCACTGTAAAGCAGAGCAATATTTACAGTAATCTAAAGCTTCTGAGAATCAGGTGAGATCTCTTCAGCTGTGGGGATATTGTTGTGGATTACAGCATATTGTGGATGGCGAGCAGCCTAGAGTTTTGATTATTTTTTTTTTCTGTTTGCTCCTGTAATGTCCTCATTCCAGAAGAGCCAGAGTGCCCCCGTTTTCTTCTGATGAAACTACTGAAGATTTGCTGCTGTGTCTCCTGCCACCAGCCATTCCAAAGGAACATTTCAAAATAACATTTTTTTTGCGAATATTTCAGAACATTGTACTTAAATGTTCACTGACATTTGCTTTGAACCTCTAGGTATTCTTTAGCCTGTCTAATTAATGCAGTGTATAATACATGGCAGAAATTAAACTTCTGGGGCTTTTTTTATTGCAAATTGTAGACATATACATTCAAATTGTACTCTTTTGTAAATTTTTAGTATGTCATACCAGACTGTTAAATGAGTTGGATTATAAACAGAGTTTCAAGAGAATAATTCTATTGTTTTAAAAACCACAGATCCCATCACGCAACCAGTAAAGAAAAAGATTTTGCATCCCTATAGTTGTTTCAAGGTTTCCAGCTATTACCTCATACCTTTCATCTCAATTTGAACAGTCAAAGAATTACAAAGTTCTTCACATCTACAAGGCCTGGTATAGCACAGTAGTGTTGCAGTCACTAGTTAAAAGCATAGTGTTAGATATCTAAGTCACCTTTTTTAGTGAGTGCACTTTTTTGCCCCAGGTGTAAGACACTACTAGAAGAATCATCCCCTGGAATGGAGCAGTATGGCATACAGGTTTTAAAATATTATATAGGGAAAGCATTATTTCAAAAACCTGAATGAAACTACTTCAGCAAGTCATTATAGTTCTCCTTGTGCTCCTTAGCATTCTTAGTAGTTCCGCTTTGAACTGTCCTCATTTCCCTTTATACTTGGAGTGCAACTGTTTACCCCCAAATTACTTTTGCTGCCAGTCTGCTCTGGCATAATGAAATTGACTGTTAAGTTCACAGAGGTAACAAACTTTCTTCCTGATTAGGGATCAGACGCTTGTTTCCTTGCGGGCTCTACTGTGCATCATTATCTTCCAGGGGTAACGGCCTCAGAAAAGTGGCTCTCATACATCTCATTTACTAGATTTATGTTAATAAAACCTCATGCATTCATTGGTTTATAAAATGAGGTTGATGAGGTTGAAGTCAAGGCTTAGTTAGGCTTCACGGGCTTTTGTCATATCAGGAGCAATCACTGGTATATTCTCAGCTTTATATGACGGCACACTTTTATAAGATTATCTGCTCAGCAAATTTCCCTTATTCAACAAATGGCCAAGTATTATGCCATACAAAATGAACTTCAATCAACACAATGGCTTCCAGGTAGACAGCAAATATAATACAAGAAAATATATAACTTGTATCTATTTTGCTAACACTTTTTCCTGTTAATGAAATAAAAAAATAAGTTAGGAAAAAAAAAAACAAACCCAAAAAAATCCCCCCAAAAACAGATCTGAACAGTCTGCCTAGGGGGAAAAAACCCCAAAAATCAAGCTTCACACTACAAACAAGCATCAAATGTTTGATTTACATGCAGTGAAATAATACTTTTGAAGGGCATTCAGGACACTGCATCATGAAAATCAAAAGACCAGAGGATATTGATGGTAAAGAAGGTGATATGCTTATCAGCTAATCCTGAACACTGGCATACAATTCATACTCAGATATCATAAAAACCTAGGTATGCCTTGTTATATGATTCTCTGAATAATCATTGTGGAATTTGCTAGTAGAAAAGTACATACTTCTCATTTTTCTTAAAAAAAAAGAATAATCCATCTCTCTGTGGAGTGGTTGAACCAGATACCGGACATCAGTTCTATTTAAATGTTAATTTACCAGTTAGGTGTACAAAAAGAAAGGAAAAATAGACATTTAAAATTTGATTACTGTTTTATCCACTCTGAGCAGAGCTGGCTGCAAAATCCCCAGCTATGCTTCAATTTGAAAGAAAATGTTTTAGAACTTAAAATAGATTTGTTATGGTAGGCTACTGGATCTTAAATTTGAATGTAAATATACCTATTTCAAAATATGTGAACCAGCATAAAAGGTAGCTAATGCCCCAGTTTCATTAGTACCTCACTTCCAAAAGGTTAAGCTGTTATATCAATTCAGAAGCCTTTTGAGGCAAGGAATGACAAGCATTGTTATTTTTGTAAAGCCTCATTCATCAGCTATTTACAAATGGGATATACTTCCAGAAACACATACTGCAGGCATGACTAATTTATCAAAGCTGCTGGCCAAGTGCAATGGCTTAGCATTTAAGCAAACAAGTATTCAAAATCATTAATTAGCTGATTACATCTCACTGGATAGGCTTCCAGGACAGCCCTCTTGATGCTTTCTGTTCCAAGGCCATGAACTACTACTGCAATTAATACCACCACCAAGTTTCCTAGCTCAAAGCTGTTCAGTCATTTACAGAAGTTACCTTCAGAGAGTGGGTCTCTGCTGACTGCACACTGTTAGGCAAGTTTCCCTGTGCAAGCACCTGTGTCACAGTTACCTCCGCACCCCAGCAGACCACTGTGGCTCCACAGAAATCTTCCCAGTTACCAAATCGTTGCCATTGGCTCTGCCTGATCTTCAGAAGGGATCCAGCCACTCCTGGATTATTTGGCTGTCTAATTTGTTAGTGTGAAACCAAGTTTCATAAAGGACCCCTGCTTATGATGAACATCTCTCCCTTCATGTTAATGGGGACCAGCACTACTAGTCAACTGACTGTTGGCTTTTCTGACTTTGGCACACCAGTCACACAACCCAAAATCTCCGTCCTGTAATGTGACAGTCTAAGCCCTCTTGGTTGATGTAGGTAACACTTGTATTTTTTGTGTTGTTTCAACAGAAGATAATGTAGTGTTGACAGGGATACATACATCTCCCTTGAAGAAGATAAAATATTCTAACAATTTGCTTGCCTTTACATACACCATCCATTGCTTTTCATATAACCAGTAGTCTGACTAGAACATTTTACTTAGTGCTGTCAGGCTTTTGACCCTTCAATGGATAACAAAGGTTTTGCAGGACAAAGAAGTCTAAGACCTTCCCACTCTCTTAGTCATGTAACACAGATTGTTGGGTATCACATATAAATAAACAAATGCCAAGAATAAATCAACTTTGGAACATTTCCTTCCTTGTACACATACACACGAAAAGGCTAAGATATAAAAACTACATGGACAAGAAGCAAATAATGACTAGCAATGTATGCATCAGATCAATATTTCTTTAACTGGACATAAAACATGAGTATCTGAAAGTCAAGAAAAACATAACTGGAAAACTAAGTAACTTGAAACTTGGTTTGTGCATGACACTGAGTATTCAATGTGACATTTTAAGCACTGAACGGAGCACAATGCTTTTTAGACTGGCTACTGTAAATTCAAACAACTATTTGATCTAGAATTTATAAAAATGACTAGCTAAATAAATTCTTCTGCCTCAGCCTCACGTCTTTAAATACATTTAATGGGTTCTTGTCCTTTTGAGTTTTGATGATGTAGCTTTCCTGCGTGATGGAATGGAGTAGAAGCCCAAAGAACAGAATTTGTTTCTGTGTCTGTAATACCCAAGGTATTCTAAAGCACTTTGCAAAATAATGAATTAGAAGCCTGTGCTACAATGACCACAGGTAACTGTAACAGTGATTACATGCGCAGCAGGAGTTTTCAAACACTGTAAATAAAATAAACAAAAAGAACAAAACATTACCTTGTAGTTCTGGCACTTGCGCTAGGTGACATCTAATCAGCATGTTGCATATTTGACAAATGTCCCCCAAGCTCACTGTCCATAATGGCATTTCAGCAATTTTTCTCTCAGTATTTGCATCCAGTCATGTATATGCGTGTACCCTCATGCAAGTATTAGTCATGTTGTATGTCCCTTACTACTGTTCCCCAAGACACAAACCATATTTCTTATTTTTCTAGTTTTCATCAGATTTCATCCACTACTTCTGACTGGACCCGCCCCTGGTGTTTTCCTCAGTGCTTCCCAGTTAATGCTTTTCCATTTGCTCTCTGAATGACCTTGCCATTTGGAAGCATTTTACAAATCCAGTATCAATGCTACTTGTTCCCTCAGGTTTGATCAATACAGTGCGGCGGGGCACAGAGTGTGAACCTTTTCATTTCAAGACTTTTAATCAACACTGAGGATAGCCTACTCTTCTTATACAGTGATTCTTAATACTTTCTAAGACACTGCTCTTCAGATTATCTCCTTTCTCTATGATTTGAGTCTTTACTTTCTTCTATAGCTTTGTTGTACACTTCTGCATTTCAGAATTAAATAGCACACCTAAATTTTCCCACTGTGGAAGCCTACATCATTCCTACCTCATAAAAGCCAATTGTCTTGGGTGATTTTGGTTTTTGGTGTATTTTTTTACATTTAGTTATGTTAGCCTTTAACTGATGTGCAAGACTAAAATTGACCCCAAAATTACTCCCACTGTCTCAAGCCTATAACACCATAGTTTGCAAGAAGATCCCTCAAGGCTGAAGTTAGTAAAGCCCAAAACCTGGTTGAGCAAAGGGTGACATGGAGACATACAGATCCTGTCTGGCTAGCTGGATAGAACCTATGTATATTCCTTTTGGGTCAGGATATAATTATCAAGGGTTTGTATAAAAAGTAAGCATTTTTAAGACATCAGCTTACTGCTGCAGCTAGTCTATTGATAGATTCAAAAGATATTTGGTACTAACAGAAAGGGAGTGATAGCCAGACATAAAAACACAGGCTCACAGAGCACTGTCACTGAAAAGCCATTTCCTTAAGAAACCAGGCTAGAAAATATCCTTTGCTTCAAATTTTTGAACATAAAGCATCTTTGTATTTTTCTGCTTTATGAATCTGGCAATGGAAACTTGTAGTTATCAGGATTTAAGCTGACCAGGATCCCAATCACATCAGCATAAGGCTGAAATTCAGGTTTAATTGATGTAACCTGGAATACAACTGAGCTCATAACTGCTGTTTTCCAGTTTTAACCCTCACACATGATCAATCTCCCTTCCTGAGATTATCTTGAAGACAGTTTCACGGCAGCCCATCCTCATAAACTCTGACCTATCGAGGTGCCTTAGTGAAGCTAACAAACTTCCACTGCACTGAATAAGTGAGTTTTTTCACTCGTGTTTTGTATTGTGGTTTTTTTAAATCAAGTTCCTAAATTTTCTCTTCATTTTGGTGATTTTTGTGAAGGCAAATAACTTTAACTGATGGCTTTCTCGAGCATTTACGGAGTGTAACATTTATCTTTTATTCAATTTTGCATCATTTCCTGTTGTTTTGAACCACTTTTACAGGGATGAATTATCTCTTCTTCCAATTGTCATGCATTATTTATTCTAATGTGAATATATATATATATATATATACTTTGTTATTATCTGGTTTATCTTGGCCACAGTAATTTTATTTGCACAATGGAAGGTTGTGTCTATGCATGTGCCTCTTTTTTCATTTTGCCTAAGACAACCACAGGTTCACTAATTCTGCACTGGCAGTTCTTCAGCATTGCTTCTAAATTTATGCTACTGCATTATATTCACGCACAACCCTGAAAGCTCTGAGTCTGATATTTTCCCAGACAGCACCATAAGCCAGTGGTGCAGCATTTTTAAGCCAGCTGCAGGAAGGGCAAGAGCAGCATTTCACTAGCATCTAACATAATGACTCCCGGGACATAACTAGGCAGCTGCTGGGTAATATCAGGATTTGAGGGAACAATAATTACTATAATAACAACTACCTTCATTGGCGTGCTTTAATACACTGTCTCAGGCTAGGGACTAAACACCTGTTAGAACCAAGGTATGCCAGAAGACCCTTATTTTTATATATATATATATATATACACACATTTCTATGAGTTATTTCACATAACTCTTTCAGAGTTATTTGTTTTGTTATGTGGATACACCATAATCCCCCACATAACTCATATGGTGTATCCACATAACAAAACAAATTCACAAAACTATTAATCCTTTTGCAGAGCACCTGCACACACAATAGAAGAGCTACTAAAAACCCAAGTGAAGCACGTTTTCAATACCTTACAAAACCATTCTTGTAAAGTCTCCACGTCCATAAAAAAGAGTTAAACTTTATCCTTCAAGGATAAAGTAACTGATGGCCCAACATTTCCAGCATTAGGATACATTAGCTAGGTCTTTTACATATTTCCTGATTTTATTAAATTTTATTACCAGACCATGATAAAGTTTGCAAATCAGTAATTTTAGTGATCTACAATAAGTAATGAAATGAGAAGAAAATTATGTTAAAACAACATTAAAAGGGAGAGTCATTCTTAACTGCAGAGCATGGGAAGCTGCAAGCAAAACTTCCATTAACAGCAAATACAGCAGATTAATAAAAAAATTCCTACATATTTGCTAAAAAAGGCTCAGTGAGATTTCCTTGCATTAAGGAAGACCATAGGAGTTCAAGTTATTTTTTCCTCCTTACTTTTCTGGGCTTACCTGCTTTTGCTTACTTCGATGATTATAATGCCATTAACAAAACCCCTATTTTAAATTTCATGTGCCAGGTATATAAACCTGCGTACACCATTAATTGCAGTAAAGGGTTTACTAGTAGATAAAATAGTGTTTAGGAATGTCTACTGAGCTAGATCATTAAGAAGACTACTTCACAAAGCTGGCTGCTGAGTAATTTTAGAAGCTTAAGAGTTCCTCAACTAAAGGACTCCTCAGGTGCACAGAATAGTCACTATTTTAAATTATATTATGTTCAGACAAAAGTTAAATTATTCTTGAAAGGATATTACATAGGAGCTTCAGGCTTCTTAAGATGAGGCTTTTCCTTTCAAATCTTCAACTCCTGGTGACTCAATTATTGCAGTGTTTGCAGCATACTAAGCTGCTCCAAAATGGCCAATCCTGCTCTCTTAACAATCATTTTTTACCACTGACATTTTCTTTTTCCTGTGAAACCTACAATGTCATGCACATTCTTTTCATTGCCAACGCAATAGCTACAAGCTAAAACATAAGGATGATATTTTTACAAGTCTGAATGACACCAGAGTCTCTCCAGTAGGCAATACTGACATTTCATTAACTAGGAAAGAGCCTAACAGTTACAAAGAGGAAACCACCATGCCAGGGTAGGAGATGAAAGGTACACTTTCAGGTGTAATGGGCTGATATGGGGGCTGTTCTACAGTCTCACAATAATTCACAGGTTCCTTAAGTCCCAAGCACGGTAATTTTGGGGTGGGCATTATCCAGCTCTTTCATTACCAGAGAAGGGAACAGCACAAGAGTAACCATGCCCCTCCCAGGCTGGCAATCAGCGTAACCATCGCAGAGACAGGGTTCATAGCTGAGGGTCTTGTCAAGCCAGGCAAAGAATTAACGACTTGACCTTATACACACGTTTATTCACTTGAAGACAGATGTCTCACCTTTTTTCTCCCCGCTTTGAAATTATTTTAGTTTTGACGTCATGTGACAGAGGAAAAATTTTGAACATCTAAATGCCTCATTCCAGCAAGGTCCCCACTTCCTTCACACTCTCCAGTCATTCAGGTACTCCTGAAAACATCTTTTAGCAGCACTGAAACAACACTTTCCAGTGTGCCTCTGCATTTCTTTGTTTTAATGTAAAGCCATGCTTAGTGCATATATGCAGCTTCACTATTCATAAAGAGTGAACATCACCTCTGATAGAAGCTGGAACTGCTGTATAAATTAAATTCCAATTGTAAATGATACTGCTGAGCCTTTGGCTCCATGCTTGCTTTCTGAAGAGCAGCAACTTTCACACTAAATGAATTTCTGATAAAACCCTGATCAGCAGACATTTCAGATCTGACTCCTGACAAGGATTTTTACTGACAACAGAAGATGACAAAAAAAGTCCCCAGGCGTCATAACAAGCCATCTGTCACTGTACATTGTTTCAGACAATTAGTTATCATATAACATTCACTTTAATTTTCATAATTTCATTCCTAAAAACTTTCTGACAGTTCTTCTTCCATTTTATTCATGGATGAACAAGGTTAATATTTTCTGAAGACAAAAACTAACTTCGCTGTTTAATTTTCCATATATTCATTGACACATGTCTTTTAGTCTAATACCTAGGGCTTGTGTAATACTTAGAGCCAAGAAACCTTGATTAGCTGGAATGGTCCTGATGCTTCAGGATGAATAATGCGAGAACAACTTTTGTTTTGCTTTCAAAGTCCTTTTTAAAAATTCAAAGGATGGATTTAATTAAAATGCAGAGCCTTTTCCAAAATTCCTCAGTCCTTAGTGCCAATCTATCCCATGTGTAACAATTCTTGAAAAATTAACTTCCCTCCCCTAGCAATATTTCAGGGAAAAATACTTTGCAAATTAATTAGGAAGAGTGGCACAAATAATAGACACATTTCTCAGATTAATTTTAGATTTTATCATATACAGTACACCTAAATTCTCAGATTCTCCTCTGAGTTTACTAGCATTGTCTGTAGCCATAAACAAAACTGAAGCCCTAGTTCTGGAATCTACCAAGGTCTGCACAAACACAGCCCAATTTTGTCTATGTTACAGTCCCTTGTTTATGGACAGGAAGACTAGGTACCATCCTGAGTAAATTCCTACCTTGGAATCCAAGGATCAGGTATATTTGTGCTACAAATAAATGCTTTAATAAATGTAAATATTCTTCACATGATCTACTGCACAATTATATCACTACAGTTATGTGGCTGAAATCAAAAGAACAAGGCTTGTGCATGTGCAAATTGTAGTTTAGATATGTGATTATAGCTTAGATGATTCTGTAATATAAAAATTACCTTTACTTTCAGATAAATTATGCACCTTTAGTTGCCCCAGATTTCTTAGGGAGCTCTTGGTAACTAGCAATTTTCCTCAAGAAAATTGATGCATAAAACCACAGTTTTAAGCAAGCAGAACAAGACTAAGGAGCACCTTCAGCACTACTACCCCAGGTAATGGAAACAAAATACTTTCCTAACATAAGGAATAGAGTCCCTGTGCCACCATGCCAGTGTTCCATCAGCACAGATGCAGCATCATTCCAACGGCAAAACTTGCACAAGGACTAATCTAAGTATTACCATTCCCCAGCTCTCCTCCAAATGTTTCTCAGGCTCAAAGATCCTTCACACAGCACACTACCATGGTGGAGAACTGGCCCTTCCCTGCAGAAAGCAACTTCACAGGCACCACACCACCTCTTCAAAAACCCGACTGCCTTCCCCTGTCTGCATGTCCGAACAGTGGCCATCTGAAACGTGAGTAAACCTGTCTGTGATGCTTCTCCTCAGTGTTTAAAACCAAAGGAAAACTGAACGACCTTTTTCATGTTATGTTGTGAAAACACTTGCTGCTTTGATTTTCAAAGGCTTCTCTTCTTTCATTCCACTTCTAATCTTGAAATGTTGAACTTTCATGTTTTGTGGTCATGATTTTCTTTTAAGGATATTGGTTACAGTTCTCTTTCATCCCCAATGCAGAACAGTTGTTCATACACCCTGAAAAATCTATACTACATCTCTATTAGAGATGCTAGCGAATGCAACAACAGCTTCAGTGAATTATGTGCAAGAATTTAGACAGATTTCAGCTCGTGTAAGTTTGGCTGACTAAATCTGTGGTCTTTCTGAGTAGCAAATATGTGACTTTCTTATCCTAAGCATACCAAGATTTCAAAACAACTGCTGCTTCTGCTGCAGAATGAAGTACAGGGCTTCAGGAATAATTATTTTTTTTTCCTAGAAAAGACAGACCTCTCACTCCCATTCATCTCTGTCTCAGGGGCCTGCACTAGTTATCGCACTGTGCATGAAAAAAAAAGAAAATTCTGGGGGGATGAATCAGGGATTTGAACATGAGCTTCCATTTTACAAACCAGTGCTATAACCATTGGCACTTTTAAGTCAGGCACTCTGCTAGGAAGGAATTGTAATAAATACAAAATTAAACAGCATCTTGAGACCCTTCTTACCATACACATCATGTTTTAGTGATGACTGTGTTCATTTTGTCTTCTCTAAACTATGCTCAGACAGTTCCAATTAACCAATACAGGAAATAGAGATAATAAATAATATCACAGATTCAGACGTATGCAATTCTAAATGACAATATGTCGTGGTTTAAGCTTAGTCGCAAATTAGAAAACCACGTAGCCTGTTTGTTTCTCCCCCTCCCCCTTCCTCCCCCCTCCCCGCTCCCAGAGGGACAGGGAGGAGAATGCAAAGAATGTAACTCCCATGGATTGAGATACAGCTGCCTTCCATCTCCGACACTTCTAAAGGCTGAGGGACTTTTTCTCTCTTGCAATTGCTTTGTCAATTCCCCCTTCCCTAGCAAGTGATCCCAGCTGCTTG
>WYDI02034736.1:0-15094 GCA_009867235.2 Psittacus erithacus
CGGTGACATGGACAGTGGGATTGAGTGCACCCTCAGCAAGTTTGCTGATGACACCAAGCTGTGTGGTTTGGTTGATACACTAGAGGGAAAGGATGCCATCAAAATGACCTTGACAAGCTGGAAAGGTGGGCCAGTGCCAACCTCATGAAGTTCAGCCAGGCCAAGTGCAATGTCCTGCGCCTGGATTGCTTCAATCCTGATCGTAAATGAAGGCTGGGCACAGACTGGGTTGAGAGCAACCCTGAGGAGAAGGACTTTGGAGTGTCGGTTGACAGGAAGTTCAACATGAGCTGGCAGTGTGTGCTTACAGCCCAGAAAGCCAGCATATGCTGGGCTGCATCAAGTGAGCATGGCCGGCTCGTCAGGGGAGGTGATTCTTCTCCTTTACTCCACTCTTGTGAGACCTCACCTGCAGTCCTGCATTCAGCATTGGGGGCCCCTCACAAGAAGGATGTGAACTTGTTGAATCGAGCCCAGGGGAGGCCATGTAGATGATCAGAGCACTGGAGCACCTCTTCTATTAATTCAGGCTGAGAGAGATGCACTTGTTAAGCATGGAGAAGAGAAAGATCAGGGGAGGTGTTACAGCAGCCTGCCAATACCTAAAGAAGAGGGCCCAGTACCTGGAGGAGAGATTTCTTTGTACAAGGGCATGTAGTGGCAGGACAAGGGGGAATGGCTTTAAACTGAAAGTGGGAAGATTTAGATTAAATATTAAGAAGTTCTTTACTGTGAGGGTGGTGAGGCACTGGCAGAGGTTGCCCTGAGAAGTTGTGACTGCTCCATCTGTGGCTGTGTTGAAGGCCAGGTTTGACGGGGCTTGGAGCAACCTGGTCTAGTGGAAGGTGTTCCTGCCTATGACAGACGATTAGAGCTAGATGGTCTTTAATGTCCCTTCCAATCCAAACCATTCTATGATTGTATGATATGATTCTATGATTGTTTTGATTGTAATGCAGTGAAAAAGAAGACCTATTCTGTAATTATTACAGGGAATTCATGTTTGAAAACATTTTTAAAGACCATTTTACTTGTAGTTTTGCAAGAGGAAAGTTATATTTCTTGTGTAGACTTAAGATTTTTCTTTTGGGGAAAAATGAAACTATGCCTTTATTTCCAAGAATCTGTACATTAAACTGTATCTCAGATGGTAGTGAGATCTCTTATGTGAATTTCATGGCTAAATTCTTTCACTAGTTTACATTTGAAATGACATTCCACTATCATTTTAGTGACTGTGTTAAATGGAAAGCAGCATACAAAATTTTTTTCCATGCTAAAGGTACATACGCATTTTATACCTTAGGTGTTTTGGAGACTCCTTAATGCGTTACCTTTTCTTCCATTTTTCACTCCCTCTCCCTGAACTGTGTTTGTTAATTGTAACACAGATTATGAGGCTGAAAGAAGAAGTAGCAGGTGAAATTCAAGGGCTTTTGTCAGGCAGGAAGACAGACAAAATGGTCAGTTATCATTGATCAGTAAATGAGCAATAAATGATCAGTAGTTTTTATACACTAATTTGTTTGTGTTATTTGCCTATAACCAGCTAGGTCGGTATTGCCAACATGTTTTACTGTACATGGGCCAGAAACAGCCAGTGGGTGCTCATGACTGTGGCTTGGATCCTGCAGTGACTGTTAATACCTTCTAACCCTTTACTGTCAACAGGACTGATCATGCAGTATTTTGGGGCTGGAGGCACAGTCTAGTGGCCTGAGATGCATTTGAATCAGTCGCCTCCGGATGAAAAAGGATTCTTATTTTGGCAACAGAAATCCACCGTGGAGGAAACTGTTGTGCAAGGGCTGGTACAGTCCATGTTTGGCTTTCCCTGGGCCTGGCAAGACGCTTCGTGACTGCTTGGCAAGTCTTCATGCTGCTCTGCTGATGATCTTGATCCAAAGCAGATGTCTTTTCCATGCTTTTCAAAGAACTACTTTGCATTTTCATTTTGTGCTCACAGAAAAGAGAAAACAAGTTAACACAGTGTCAGCTGTATTAGCATTTTCAAAGGGAAGACAGCCTTGCAGAGGTCTGCTCTGTAGCTGTCAGTTGTGTGGTTGCACGTATAATCTAGTGTGTTGCAGCTAGAGTGAATTCGTTGTGTGGAGGAGATGCTCTTTTATTTGTGTATTTCGAACACTGTTTCAGAACTGTTATTCTGCAAAACTGTGTTGTAAGAATACATTTAAAGGAAAAATAATTATTTTTGATTTAGAGTCGGTTCCACTTCTCTGCTGCAGTGACGTGGTGCCATCCCAGACTTAAACTCATTTACTGTGTCCATATAAGATATGCTTTATTCTATTCTCCATAGTGTCAGTTTAGTATTACAAGTATTACTAAGTTTTGCTGAACTTCAGTGCTGAAAAAAGCATGGGAAAAACAAGACTGTATTTTGTGTATAGAAGCACGTTTGTTCAAAAAGGTAGGAACTGAAAATGTGTTGATTTGGAATTTATGAACTGCTAGAATTTAGAAACCTGTCTGGAAGTAATTAAGTGCCAGTCACCATCTTGATGAGAAGAATAGCAGTTATCAGAATACACGGGGATGGCAGAATCTGGATAAGACAGTAAGGGGCTTTTTTTTTTGTTAGAAAACCTCATGGTGCCCAGAATGGTTTATCTGCAACACTAGGTGGCAGTGCTGCCTTTAGAGACTTGAATAATTTCCGGAAGATGCTAGGGATGTGGCAATGCTGAGAAATAAGGAGCATCTAAATTTGTAAGACAAAGTATTTGCCTCAGCCTGCCTTTGTATTTTAATTGGGTATCTAAAATAAATCAGGACTTTCGTTATGCAGAAAATGAATTGTTAGCCTGGAAGTTAAGATACTAGCTCTGCTCAGCATTCCCAGGACAAGTAAATTGTGCATCGTAGTTGTATCCACTTTCCTGTTGCTGTCTTATCACTGAATTTAAACCCTGGCTGAGGTGGACCACTTCTAAGAGTAAGAGGGTAGTGACCTTATATGGTGGCCAAATGTGCCACTTGTTGATGTTGCTACATGCTATGGGTAGGTAAACACCTGCAGATCAAAATGAAACTGGGTTGATCTCCTAGGTCACTAAACTGACATTAAATGTCATAACCACCAACTTGGTAGGTAATGGTCAGTATTTTCCCAAACATTGTCCTGAATCACCGTGTTGAAGGCAGCAAGACACTGAGTTTCTACAAACAAAAAAAAAAAAGAAAAAGAAAAAAAAAAGAAAGTGAACTTGAAATCTAAGATCCCAGTGCTATAGAGAAAACTGAAGTCATGTCCAGAAGTTAAATGACCTCTTCTCAGGCTTACGGTTTGTTTTGTTAATTTCTTTAAATCCCTGAGCTTTTCAATATGTAGAAATTAAAGTTTTAAAAAAATTCGTCTTGTAGAACTGTATTTTTAGGTAATGTATATGAGAGGTTATATCTACTAGTGTCCTCTTTGGTAATGACTATCAAAGAAAAGCACTTGCAACATAGATATAGTAGAATGTATATAGAATTTTATTTTGGCCATTAAAACATTTGTTTGGTTCACAGACCAATGTTAGTTCTCCAGTTTTACTCCCATAGTGGCAAGAGACTTGAACATTCACATCCTTGCATTCTAGTACTTCTGTTGGGATGTTTTTAACTAAGAAGCAGCTTTTATCTTGATTATTGAATGGCAACTTCTGAAACAAACATGGTTTACAAAAGGTGGTTTAATTATTTGAAATCATGAATATAAGAAAAAAATGGTTTTAGGTGCTTTTCAGAGAAAACTGAAGATTATTCAAATCTGGAAACTACAGCAGAAACAGCAGTTTTTCTGGAAACAGACTTTCCCACTAGCTTGATTTGTCTTCTATTTAAGGTATAATCAGCTTTCATGTTATTGTGAGTCTTATACTGGAGCTGGTGGGTAAGTGCTTCATGTTGCTTTCCTTGGTAAAGTTCTGATGGAGAGATCTAGCTTTGTAGACAGCATAAAAGGTCAGTCATTAAAATTCTGTATGTGAACTCTCCCAGAGGAGGCCTGTATATAAATGGCTAACAGTCCTGCTATTTTGCACTTATAGCATTCTATTCATTTGATTTATATTCTGCATAAGTACTTAGTGTTTTTTGAAATGTGCTTTTCATCTTCATGAGCAGGTAAACAAAAGAAGTGCTAAGCTCAAGCATTGAGTATGTCACAGAGTGGTCTTAGGTACTGCCTTCTAGTTTTCTGAGGAAAATGCTTAACAAAATGAGTTCTGGAATAGATAAATAAACTCTCAACCTGTGCAGTTGTCTGTCACAGATCCACATTGCTATGTCATGAAACATAGCAGATTTCAGTGTGAATAATTTTTTCCCAGCTATCTTGAAATGCAGAGAAAGAATGTTGGAGGACAGCAGGCTTAGTATGTTTAGGCAAAGTTTTAGCCAGTTCTTAGTTTCTGACAAGGTGACTTGACCACAGCATCCTTTTGGTCTAACTTCTAGCACTACTGAGAATGCCCGCATGGTCTTTACCTGTGTGCTCCATCATGATATTTGTGAGTGCTGGACAGATGGGTAATACAGAGTTAAATACGGACACTTCTTGTAAGGATATTCGCACAGAAATTTCTTTACCATTAAAAAAGTTGATCCTCTCTTTTAGTTGTATAGCATGGCCTTAGTGGCCCACATCAGTTCAGCATCCTGTGCTGTATTTCTTAGGAGCTAGTACTTGCTCAGTAATTTTGCCCCAGATTTCCATTTGCTTCCATGGAGATGAAATACTTGCCTTCCCATAGCCAGGGATGAATGCTCTTTTTGTGTTTGGAAGAACACCTTAAGGTGCCTTGGGAAGGAAAGTGTTACATAAACACAAAATACTGCTATGTGGCAGACAGCAACATTGTACAGACTAAGAGCCGACCTTCATTCCAAATAAAGGCTCTGTCATTTTACCGGAGCAAAAATCTCTGCACGTTTTATAATTTGAGGGAATACCTACAAGGTCAGAATAACATGGAATGCCATTTGTACTGTTAGAACTGTATACCCCGCAGTATTCACTGGCAGTACAGGTGTGTTTTTTAACATGATGAACAATGGTATCACTGTGTTTGTGGACGGAGCAGATACGGGCTGCATCTCTTTGAGACATAGCATGTTGCTGGTGCAGTGCTGATTCCAGCCCCTGACAACTTTACCAGGATGGAAGGCTTGGTTTGTTCTAATGCGGTGCTGTAAGTTGTGCTTACCTCATGTTTCATTGACAGGTGTGGAGGTCAGATGAGCTTTTTGGAAAACAGATTGTAAAGTGAGCCAACCTATAAACTCTTGAAGGATGACTAATGGGACTAATCCCTGGATGGAAGGATGAGTGATGGGACTGAGATGTGTCAGAGGAGAGGCTGATTTAGTAACAGTTGCACTCTTGGGGTGTAAAGGATGAAGCAAGGTGCTGATGATGCAGAGAGAATATGTTAGATTCCTCGTTCTGGAAGATGCGGAAGAATAGAGTGGTGGAAGTCTCAAAATATTGTAGATAGGATATCATCAGTTTGTGTCTCATTGAAGAATCAAACATAAGAAGCTGACATTAATCATACAATAAGCAGCTTACTCTTCCTGAGTTACCATTATTTTACAGGAACATTGCAAAACTAAAACTTCAAATTAATTTAACTTCTGATTAAATTCATTAAATGCAATGGTTGGCTACCTGTTCAACAGTCAGAAGCTTGAAGTTCTTATATGGTCAAATCAATATTGTTACATGACTGTGGGAGCAGAATGCTCGGAAGTTAATAGAGTACTGGCACAGTGCCCAGTTTGATTAACAGAATTTCTTTGGATTGATGTTTGTGACTATAGGGTTTATCAGTATGGTACTGTTTGTTTCTGTGTTTCAATGCTTTACCGTAAAATAAAGGACAAACCCATGCCAGAAGCTCTGTCCAGCAAATGCTAAGTTTGAAAGCAAGTGTGAATTTTAAGGTCATCTGCTCAGGATTTTTTTGTGAATTGTATTAGTTATACTGATTTAATCCAACACACTGTAGGGTAGTTTGCTTTCCTCTCCTTTTTAATAAGTTAAAATTACCATGTTGAGAATCTTTCTGTGTATTGTTTTCTGTTAAAGTATTTAACTAATTACAGAATCATAGAATCGTAGAATAGTTAAGGTTGGAAAGAACCCTAAGATCATCAATTTCCAACCCCCCTGCCATGAACAGGAACATCTCACACTAAACCATGTCACCCAGGGCTCTGTCCAACCTGGCCTTGAACATCACCAGGGATGGAGCATTCACAACTTCCTTGGACAGCCCATTCCAGTGCCTCACCACCCTTACAGTAAAAAACTTCTTCCTTACATCCAATCTAAACTTCCCCTGTTGAAGTTTTAATCCGTTACCCCTTGTCCTATTGCTACAGTCCCTAATGAAGAGTCCCTCCCCAGCAGCCTTATAGCCCCCCTTTCAGATACTGGAAGGCTGCTATGAGGTCTCCACGCAGCCTTCTCTTCCCCAGGCTGAACAGCCCCAACTTTCTCAGCTTGTCTTCATACGAGAGGTACTCCAGTGCCCTGATCATCCTCATGGCCCTTCTCTGGACCTGTTCCAACAGTTCCATGTCCCTTTTATGTTGAGGACACCAGAACTGTACACAATACTCCAAGTGAGGTCTCACAAGAGCAGAGGGGAAGGATCACCTCCTTTGACCTGCTGGTCACGTTCCTTTTTGACACAGCCCAGGATATGGCTGGCTTTCTGGGCTGTGGGGGCACAATTGAAAATATTGTTTTCATGCAACCTCAAAATGAGATGTTAACAAGGAACCGTAATTTGATTTCATGAACAGAGGTTCTTTTCTACATCTACATGATGGTTCTGCCAGATTTTCCTGTAATGCCAGTTGATTAAACATACTCTTTTTCTGTTTTCTGCAGCCGACTTAGCCCACTTAATGGACAGAACCTATGAAAGAAAGCTGCCTGTCAGCTCTTTGACAATAGCCCGGGTAAGGAAATAAATCCCGATCATAAAGTAATGGAAATAATAGTGGAATGCTTGCGAAATCAAGTGAGCTGAGGGGAGATAAATGATACCGCCTCTTTTGCGAGTTCTGGGATGGTCGATATCTTGTTACACTGTTAAATTGCTGTATAAAGCTGTTTTATTGTTACTTTGTACTCACTAGTTAGTGCCCTGACTGTAGGGTCTTCAAGGTAGAGATGGGGTTTTTTTTCTTAATAAGATTCGGTCTTGCTGTTAGGGGGCTATGTATTTCATTAATATACATTCCCTCCCTTCTGTGGTTTCTGCTGAGTGAGAGCTTTAACGCCCCCTCTGGCACTTAATAAGAATCCAGGCTGCTAACACACTGCAATGAATTAGCATGCTGCCTGTCTGCCTGCATCTTCCTCTAGTTTCTGGCTCCTTTCAGAGTAAGGCAGAGGTGATACATTTTGCCTCTATGGTTTTCTTTCCTTGTTTCAGGAGACTGAGGCAGGAGTGCTGGTATGGGAGAAGCAAAGCAATTATTTTTATTGGAATTAGTAACCAGCTCCGTCCTCTGGGTTAATCTGGGGTGAAGGAGTGAAGGCAGAAATGTGAGATGTGCTTTTAAGTTCCCTATATGAGTGTTTGTACTGAAGATGGAGAATAAATGTGTCACGTGTGTTATACAAAAAGTTGACTAAAATTTCAGTCTTCAAAATTATCCAAAAAAGCTTCATGAGCACCGTGGTACCTCAGTGCTACAACTAATTAGCATCATTGGCACCACTAACTGAGGAGTCACAGCATACTTTGTGCAGTTAAAAGCTCAAGCATTTATACAGATGCATTCTTGATCATTGCTTCTGAGACAGCATCCATGTGGGTAATGGTTGTTTCTCTGCCTTTTATTACTTGGTCAGCTTTATTCCTTTGCTTCATGTTCTTGCTTCGGGTTGACCACTCCCCTGAACATGTAGCATCTCCAGGTTATCAAATTTTCCAGTACCTGGAGCTCACATCAGATTCTTGTTTTCTAAAGTGTAAGTCATACAAACATATTGTTGCCACACACAAAAGATGAGACCTATATGTACAGCATGCAAAGGAGCATGAAGAAACTGGAAGCAAGTACCAGTCAGCTGAAACTATTATTTTTAGCTTATGCTTAGGATAAAGAGAAGTACTGACCTTTATAACATGTTGTTTATATATTCTGAGTTAAAGGTATTATATTGGAAAGAGTCCAGAGTGTTCATGCAGGATTCACTGTTACCATAAGACAAAATCTGGTTGAAAACTTTGCTTTTATTTAAATAGTTGATAGCACTGGGAATTTTGGAAGGTTGTCTGGAGTAGACAAGGTTTGAAATGAGAATAACGTTGTGCTTTGCAGCATGGGGGGTGATGTATTTTCTTACTGTTATTTATATGTGTGGTGAAATACAAAATGCTGTTGCCCCTGTCCTTCAGAATTCATAGTATGAATAGACATAGCAGGCAACCTTTAGGGAAAAGACTACTTTTTAGTGAGAGAAGTGAGACATGTTGAGACTCGCTCAAAATGGGGGAAAAAAATGAGCTGAATGTTCTCAAAGGATGCCACTAAAGAGCAAAAAATTCAGAGAGAAGCAACAAAATACAAGGTATTGAGCTATATGAGCATTATGCTTAGATGGTCTCCATGTTTTCAAGGGGAGAGGAATGGTGTCATCTCAGTTTAAAAAAATTTGACTTAAAGCAGTCAAGAAGAAACCGGAAGACTTGAAGATCTCTGGTACTGCCAGACACCTACATGTGTCATGCATGTATTTTGTTTATTGAAGTGGCATTTCTTTCTAATATCCTTCGTGAGTGCTCCCTCTGAAGCTTTTATTTCTTATTTTTTAATCAGTTTGTTGACAACATTTCTTCACGAGAGGAAGTGGATCAAGCTGAATACTACCTTTACAAGTAAGCATCTTTTCCCCCCAACATGATCTTTGAGACATACAAGTAAATACCTTGAAATCTTGCCCTTTTGAGACTCTGACCCTTTCCAGTTTACTGACTTTAATTTCTTTTGTTCAAAATGTGTGCATCTACATGTCTTACAACTCACAGCTAAGGGCCTTCTTGGTAACTTCTTTGTTACGGCTACCCTCCTTCAAGTCCTCTGTCATAGACTGCTGTCAAGCATGTTGGTCTGAGCCACTGAACAGCTAAAATACCTCCAGCTATGATTTACAGTAGAGATTCTGACATAGTAAAAGAATTATGTTTGTTTACAGTTTTTCCCTCTGATACTTTTTTTTGTCCTCTTAAGTCATTATTTATCTAAATTGGCCAGGTGCATATTTGTGTGTCCAGGTGTAGGCCACACGGAAGCTTTTTTCCTTAGAACCATCAGAAATGAGAATGGGCATGCTGTGGTAATGATCAAGTCAGCAAGGCTAAATGAAGTATATTCTTGGTTTTTATTCCCTTAGTTCCTCATGTTCCCCAAACTTCTGTTGCTCACCTTCTGCATGGTTTGTTAGGGTTTTCTGCAACTCTTTTTGAGTTGATTGAAGTGTATTGGGTACCTTTTCTGCTAATGTCAGTTTGAGTGCTTGCTTCAGGTCAGTGCATCTCAATGTCTCCCTTAAGAGGGCAGTAATTCTTGCTGATTACTAAAATAAGTTAGTTCTCTTACAGCTGGTTGCGCACACATTTTGAGAGCTAGGTTTTCTGATGGAGAAAGTAACTCATCCTGTCAAAGTGCATGAAGAGCGTCTTTACAAATATTGTCAGGTTGTTATTTCTAAATAATAATGATTGTTACTTTAATGAAGAAGTTTACTGGATGGCTGTTTTAAGTATATGCGTAGTTGTAAAGGCATGACTGCATTAGATGTCAGATCTCTGTGATTCTCTGGTATTACTGGGGCAGTATCTGAACCTCAGAGAAGTCCAGTTTGCTAATACTAGCAGTATCCTGTAATTAAAAAAATAAAAGGAAGAAAAAACAATTCCTTACAGAGAAAAGGTTAGTAGAGCTTTTATCACGATTTCATTCGTGTTGTTAGAATCTATGCTCAGAAATCAGTTTCCCTTCCTGCAACAGGCGAGATGAAAATAGGAGAAAGTAAAGCAGTTTAAGGCAAGCCCTTGTTTTTCTTTTACAGATGTTCTTGAAAACAAGAGGTTCAGAGAGAGTGACAAAAAATTAGAATATAGAAAACATTCCATAGTAAGGGGGAGAGAATAGAATGGGAATCTCTGGTATATATCATGTAAATATCCTCTCCACTCTTCACCTGTACCTCAGTTTAAAACACAGAGGATTTATCCCTAAATCACATTCTAAAAGAGAGGTTTGCAGTTCAAAAATAATTACAGTTATTTACTGGTTCTCTAAGAAATTATTCTCTTGTGGCTGGTGCGAACATAGTTATGTGTGTATCAAACATGATCATTTGTAATTGATGCAAATTTTAGTAGTCTGTGTGGAGAGAATAGAGAAGTACTGATGTGTCACATGGCTTGTCAGACATGCTTTCATTGCCATTGTTCTTGTGTGTGTCCCTGTAATGCTGCTTTGTTTTGGTGTTCCAAATTGCTTAGTCTTTTAGTGATGTTAGCGTAAGTTTTCCAGGAGACTTCATTCCAACACGATCCATGAAACTGTTCTCAAAATGCATTTATATGCAGGTAGTGAAACAGTGTAAAGAGGTCTGTAATTCATGTGAAAATGTAAAATCCCAATTATAACATCAGCTTCCCTTTCAAATGAAAATGTGTGCTAGCTTCAGGAAATCGGAGATGTGATTGGTGTCCGAAAAGCCTCTTTTTGTTGTTCTTTACATTTTGCACTTAGGCTGGAGTTCAAATGAAGGGCATGTTTATAAGGTATCTCTTTGCAGCTGGAAGGATGTTTGACACAGGAAAAGTTGTGCAAAAGTGGCCGCCCCATGTGATACAAAGGAGGTGGTAGGGAGGGAAAGTGAAGAAACAATGAAGCTTTGACAGGAAATCACTTTTTCTGGCTTAATGAGGAGCAGTTTGAGAAAGAGTTCAAAGCACAATTTTTGTACTATATGTAAGAAGAGTAAGTGTCTAAAAAAGAGAAAGGCAGTATCAGCCAAAAGCTTTTCAATCTCTTTTAAGTTACAGAAATCCATTGTGAGCAGATGGCATATAAGTGGCCAGGTAAGTTTGCTGTATGTGCATTTGCCTGAACAAAATAAGCAGAATGCTCCCAGAGTCCTGCATTTTTTTCCCTTATAGAGGGAAAAAATGTATATAGGGGAAAGATTTTTGATGTCTCTCCCTAGTGTTGGCTGCCTCTGGCAATCTGAGGTGAAGAGTAATCAGTGCCAAGGATCCATCAATTTTGGAAGATCTTCCTGATAGAAAAGGGCAAACTGTGCCTGTGGGAAGAATCAAAGGGAAGTAAATGGCATTTACATGCTTATGGTGTGGGGTTTTGCTGAAGATGGGAGTGCTAGAACTTGAAATTACAAGCTTTGTAGACTGGTGACTTTCTTTGTAGTATTTCAGGCAGAACATAGTTTCCAAAAGTAGTGTTCTGGAGCATTACCATAATGCATTTAGAGTCTTGAAATACAATATATGTATTATATTTAGACCTGCTTTAACTTTCCATCCTCCTAAACCACTGATCTCCTGCCATACTGTCTCCACAAAGAATCTTGAGCTCTCAAAAATAGCTGTGTAGAAACTACTTTGCTACATTGTGGAACATGTCAGTAAGATGATAAAGGCCATTTTGAGGCATGACATCATCTGCTTTCAGTGCTCCTCTTTTTGTTCTCTTCTGAATACCTCCCCCCCTCTGTTAACTCTCAGACTTAGAAAAACCCTTTCATCTCCCAGGATACCAGCAGAAATTCTAATCAGAATGCAGAGCTCTTTGAGCCAGATCAAAGACCTGCAGTTCGTCTTATTTCGTCCTCTCTCACTCACTGAGATGTCACTATTTCTCAAGTCAGGGTGTTTTTTGTATGATAGAAACATTAGCATAAAGGAGCAGGGTTTTGTAATGAGGTAACTGCTGATTCTGTATGTAAATTTTATACCAACAAAGATTTTCAATGTGCTTGAAAGCAACTGGGGAAGTTTTATATTGAGATTCCTCAGGAGGATTTTTGATTGCATTAAACACATGACCCACTGTGTAGAAAAAAGTGTGCACACTGTCTGTAAAATGTAAATGTTTGTGCATCCATGTGCTCTGTAAATTCTTGCACAATCAACCTAGATTTTCTCATTGCCTTTCCTTGACTAATAATTGCTTTTTTTGAAATCTAGTTATTTCTGCAGATTTTAGAATTTATTACCTGGGAGCAGTACTTGATTATAATCACAAAATGGGACAATAGCGAACTCCTAGAAGATATTCTTAGATGTGATGTTTTATCTTTCATGGTAGCAAGTTGCAGTTTTGAGGCCTGATTTCAGCCATGAAATCATTTCGGGACTACAGTGGTCTCCATATGTATGAATTTGTGCTTGTTCATTTTCATGCCAGTGTATTAGTAGTTAGTCCAACATCACACGCAAGATAAGTTTCACCTGCGCTTCCTGTATCTGCATGTCTGTTCTGTGGATGCAGAAGTTAGAGGTTTTGATACTTTCATGCCAGACAAGCAGTTAGGTGTCTGAAAATGTTCAGTTACTTTGAAGTATTGCTTGTAATAGATGATCATAATAAACAAAAAAAAAAAATTACTTCTGAAATATACTTTGCATGGCATTCATTACTAATACAATGTTTTGTTTCTGTACAAAAACCTTCAGGATGTAATGAATACCATTAAACTGTTTCAGCACAAACAGAAAAAGGAGAAAAGACTTAGATACAATTCTGCAACATATTTAATTCTTCCTTTGACATGTTTTCCTTGTCCTAAGACTGTAGCTGATGTAGACTTTGTCAGTTAGTTCATCAGATGTGAGCTTTTGGTCCTTCCAGAGAAATATGGGGGGGGTGGGAAGGGAAGTGTAAAAACATGTAAGTCTGAAATATCTGACTGTTATTCAAGTTATGTAGCAGTTATATTTTGAAATGAAATAGAGAAGTGGTGAAAGCATCTGAGGGAATGCTTTCCCTTTGTATCCAGAAGGGTATGTTTTACCAGTTTGAACACCTGTCTCAGCTGAGCAATCCAAAATAACTTAATTTGCAAAAGATGTAGGCTGCTCTTTGGCAGGCTGGGAGACACAAGGAAGGGAAGCACCGGGTAGATTTTTACCTCATTAGAACGTTCTAGTAATTTGCTCATGAATGACAGAAATACCTGTGTTTATTGTTACTCCGTTATGGAGACAAGTGTGTGATGCTGCTTTGTGGGAAGCGCTGTTGGTCACTTTCAAAGCCAGTGCTGTCAGATGGAAGCTTTATGGTCTGAGAGACTCCACTGCACTTCTGGCTCAAGCATTCACTAATTTCTGCACAAAGGGGCATATGAGCTTACTCTCCCTGTCGTCTTTCACAGTTTTCTGTTGTCATTATCCACGATTTGTCAGAATCTGAGCCATAGGAATCTAGCAACTACATTTCAGAACCCAGAGCCCAGTTTCAGCAAGCCTAATTTGGTAGTCACATCTCATTCAAGTAGGTATGCTTAATGTAACTGTTCTGTAAAGTAGTGGAGAACCATCCATAAAGATGGAACACTGAAAAGCATTCAGAAAGATGTCTTCCTGTAACACAGGCCTTTTCAGTCATCTGCTTTCAATAATTCATCTGTTCTTATGTATATGCTTTCCTTCAAGCTTGACAGAAACTGGACAAGTTTTCTAGGCACCGCATATAAAAGCAGAAGGTGTAAGAAAACTTTACTAGTTTTCTTTTTTTCCTGTTTCTAGAACTCAAAGGATAAGCATTTGGATTTTAAAACCTTTTCTAATTACAATTCTATTAAATTAGAATTCTGTTAAATTAGAATTCTATTTAAATATTAAATTCTATTGAAGAAGAAGGATTCTTCTACAGACAGACTACATATATGAACCTTAGCCTCTCTTTCCCTCCAGCATTTCTGGAGTACTTAGAAAGCTAAAGCCAGGCAGATTTAGAAATGGAAGGAACTGAACCATCTAGACACATTTTTTCATTGGGAGAAATGCTTTCATTACTATTCTTGCTAGAAAAGAATATTAGCATAATATTCATAGATTTCAATCGGCATCTTTCTTGCCAACAGCTCAAAGCATTCTATCTAGTAGACAGTGTTGGAAATAGCCGTAAGTACGTTGTGAGCAGTAAATATGTCGGACCAGATCTAGAATGCTGCATGCATTACATGTTGAAGGCAAAAAAGAAGTTTTGTCTCAGAATTTGATTCCTACTTACCTCAGAGGTCAGTTTCACTATATCCAGTGGCATTCTAGAGGTTGTTTTGTAAGTTCTTGTGCCATCAATAAGCTTGTCTATAGGCAGATGTTGAATTATGTTTTAGAAAAGTCTAGGCAAAGGTTAAATTGCAGCCAAAAATTTAGAGAAAGATAGGTTCATATTAATACAAATGACCAGGACAGGGTAAAGCCTTTTATAAGCTTCAGAGTTTAAAACACAAACACATGCAGAGATTTATTCCTTTGCTAGCTTTGATGACTAATAATTGTAAAGATAATCTTGATTCTCAACACCATCCAGCTCCCCCTGAAAAGAACTTCAACTTCCATTACCGCATTACTGAGCAGTAATGGCAGCCAGAGCCAGCAGCTGCTCCAAACCCATGTGAACAGAAAAAAAAAAAAGGAATATGAAGTTATTATTTCTCTTGAGTTCTCTCTGTTCCAGCTTTCTTAAGTCATGTTAAACATACAGCAATCTTTTCCCTTTAAGTAGTGTTGAAGGTGGCAGCTAGTAATATAAAAACCTGAATTAGGCTTACGACCACACCCAGAGCTGCCATGATCATAGAATCATAGAATAGTTAGGGTTGGAAAGGGCCTTAAGATCACCTAGTTCCAAATCCCCTGCCATGGGCAGGGACACCTCCCACTAAACCATGCTACCTAAGGCTCTATCCAACCTGGCCTTGAACACTGCCAGGAACGGAGCCTTCACAACTTCCTTGGGCAACCCATTCCAGTGCCTCACCACCCTTACAGTAAAGAACTTCTTCCTTATATCTAATCTGAACTTC
>WYDI02034737.1:0-57469 GCA_009867235.2 Psittacus erithacus
CGTGCCAGATCCACACAGGGTACAATGACCACACCATATTCTACTCTGACACGAATCATAACTGTGTTTATCACATAGGGTAATAACCCAGTCTCTCCCAAAGGTAAATGGGACCAGAGATAATGTCTAACCAAAATCAGCAACAAAAATAAGCTCAGTGAATCACAGAACATGCAAAATTTACAGTTCAATATAAACTAGTTCCTTTGTCAACAAATGAAATAACATTATTGTATGGCAGCACATAATTGTACAAGGTATAATTAGACTTATTTTCAGTTTGAGTGGATGCTTGGATGTCTAAACAAGAAATATTAAGCAGGAATAAGACACTAGTATTAACTCTCTGCATGACATAGTGGGTCTATTGCGGGAATATTTTGCTTTGTTCTAGTGCCTTTATCTTGTAATGGAGGTAAACCAATTGGAAAGGGATCTGTGAGCAGTAAAAATTAAAATTTAAGATTTTTACTTTTATTTTTTTCAAGAGATGATGGCAATTGCAATCTTATAAAATTATTTTTTGCTGCTAGACAGGTTTTTGTTTTAGAATAAAAGGCCACTATATAGCCAAATAGCCTTATGCTCCATTTAAAAAAATTAATCCTGGACTGGAAATTAGAAACTTCTAAACATTCAGTGGAATCAGTACCTGAAAAATCTTTATGGAGAAAGCAGCAGACATACCATTAATCAAAGACTTTAGAGGAAAGTCAAACACCTCAGAAAAGATATGCTACAACCAAAACCTAAATTCTGATACTGACAACATTTGATACTGAAATTACTACATAATGGTTTGATTACTCGGGATGTCATGCAAGATTATATCATAGCAGCTTTCTCTGCCAGTAAGACCTGCCATCCACTGTATGAATTAGCAGAGGACACATGTAGAAAAAGGAAACTGAAGTTTAGGTATCAGCTGCTTTCAAAGGCTTCAGGAAGATAAATTACTTCATATATTCAGGGCTAAGCTTATATTGCTAACATGTCCTGAGTGATAAGAGTCGTATATTCTCACAGCCTGGTGAATGAATCTGCTTTGCATCAAAGTAAGTATAGAGGCTTTTAATTTGGTCTTGGGAAGTTAAAAGGATGATTAGTTAGAGTAACAGCTAAACCTGCCAGATAGGTTTTCCTTGTTAGCCAAAGGCAGGAAGAGTTATTCAGTAAAATCATTTATCAGTTATATTACCTATAACTGAAAAATGACACACATTCAGTGCTACTTTGGATGAATTTGTAGAAGACTGTGAATGTAAAGTCACTATCAAACAACTGCTTGATGTTGATGAATTATGCCTACAATCACAGTAAGGAACTGGATTCGTTTGGGGATTTTGAATTATATTTTGAACATTACATTTGATACCTTCTCAATATTTCATATGATCATTTGTAGATTATTGCTATAATTCAGTCATCTTTATTTTGTACATACTGCAAACAGCTCACTGACATTTTCATTTCCATTGGGCCAGATCACTGCAGAAACATATTTAGCTCTCTGTGAGCATATATAAATTCAATTTTCTCATACTTTCACTTAGAAGGGTGTTACTTACACATTGTACCAAGACACAGCATTATTTACCATCTTTCTACTTGATCGTATAGGGAAACAAATTTTCTCATCCAACAAAATTTAAAATAAATTCATAAAACAGCTACAATGTAACTACTGTGAATAGCAGCTATTTTCTTCCATACTGTTTTGTGTCTTAGGTGAGAACATGTGTCTTACAGGTCTTTTCAACAGACCAGGGAATGATTTTCTGGGCCTTGGAAGTCAAAATAACTGTTCTTCATATTCTCGGGTATGTACTTCAACACTTTTCTTAACAGAAAAGTCTAGTTACAAACGACTTCCTCCACCATTTTGCAGAATGTTACATTCATGAACAGACACACAGATCTGTTGTACAGATTTTTTTTTTTAATTTTCAAATTAAAAAAGATAATTTTCTATTTTACTCGAAGAAGGGTAGCAGACATCTGATAGGTCAGAGAAATATCAAGACTCTCTTTTGATATATCTTTGAAGAAAAATCCCTTCTTAATATGAAAATGGACACTGACTCAGTTTCCTAGTTAATTTTCTTCTGACATATTATATGCCTTAAAATACAAAGTTAATTTCTTTAAAGGCTTGACAGTGAACAGCAATGTAACTGCCATCACATCATCTAACTCAAAGGCTAATCAAGGAACTTCCCTGAGGTAGCAAGTGTTTGGAAATGCTGCCTAAATGAAGAAATAATAATAATAGCACCTTATTTCTATACAATTGAAAGAATCAACTTAATTTCATGAAATACCTTGGAAAAGACAGACTTTCACATTGGCAAGAAACACTCTTAGGACACATTTACCCTATTTAATGATATTTATAACCGAATTAAAAAGAAAACTATTATAAAGTCATTTTCACATGTACAAAAATAGGCAGAAAATAGAAAATACTGCCCTGACTTGAGAGGCATGTTGCCCCATTGTATTTATGTGGCTCTATATGACATAAACCTTAGTACAATATTGTCCGTAATGATGGGTTTTAATAAATTTGCCTGAAGTTACTGCCCTTGAAGTTACTGTGTCAGTTTTGCAGAAAGTAAAGTGAATGCTAAATTCAAGTTGGAACAAGGACTGCTATATTTTCATGGAGTTTTGTTTAGGTGTTTTTATCTTCCTCTGAGTTTACAAAAAGTAAAGCTAGAACTTGGGTGAGAAATTCAGAGTTAATGGTAACTTGTGATAGCAATTTTCAGAATGGGAGGTGTCAGGACCTGAAGATATGTTTCGTATCCACCTCTAAGACATTGTGTTAACATCATTCTGGCAGGAAGTAATCTAATAGGAATTTTACTTTAAGAATAAGAACTACTGGGTACTGCTGAATATACTGGTCATTTTTTTCATTTAAGTGAGTTTATCTGACATGATGAAGCAGTTTAAATTGATAGCTTTTAATTGACAGCTGACAGACTTTATTTTGCTTCTTCTGTTAAAAGCTACAATTATATACAAACAACTGGGCTTTTGCAGGAAGAATTTAAGAAAATATTATCTGATAGAAGTCTTGATGCTGTTTGGGATCCTCTTGATCAAAACAATCAAATACTTGATTTAAGTATTCAGGTTAATGACAACTGGATTAGGTTCAGTAGTGAAACAGTGAATTTAAGATTAAGGTTATACAAATTCTGGTCTTGCTGCATCTCTACTAAATCTGACAAATCGCTACAAGTGTGTATATGTGCATATATGTTTGTTATTCAATTTGAAATCCCTGACATTTACTTTTACAAGATATCCAGAAATAATTTACGGAACAGCCCTTGGGCCTACCAGTGTCATACATATGCATAATAAGAAAGATTCATTCTAACTTAATTTTAACTATTTTCCAGGTTGAGACTTAGGGGGATTTTTTTAATTAAACATTTCAAGTAGTTATAAAAAAAGGAGGAAATTACCACTGGATCTGATTTAATCTACAATAGCAAACTATATATATATTTCCAGCAAGGAAGGTCCTGAGATGTGAATTTCAAATGTTTCATCCTATCGTAACAGTTGCTGCTGAAAAGTCTCTCCCATCCTTTTCATAGGCTCCTTTTAAGAACTGAAAGGCTGCAATGAGGTCTCTTCACTCTTCTCCAGGCTGAACAACCCCAACTCTCTCAGCCTTTCTTCACAGGAAAGGTGTTCCATCCCTCTGATATTCTCGTGGCCCTCCTCTGCACCGACTCCTACAGGTCTGTATCTTTCCTGTACTAAGAGCTCCAGAGCTGGATGCAGTACTCCAGCTGGGGTCTCACCAGAGCAGAGGGGCAGAATCACCTCCCTCAACTTGCTGGCCACTCTCCTTTGGATGCAGCTCAAGATATGATTTGCCTTCTGGGCTACGAGCACACATTGCCAGCTCACATTCAACCTTTCATCCACCAGCACCCCCCATGTCCTTCTCCTCAGGGGTACTCTCAATCCCTTCATCCCCAGCCTGTATTCATACTGGGGGTTGCCCTGACCCAGGCAAGGAAGACCTTGCACTTGGTCAGGATTCTAACAGTTAATCTGGGATCCTAACAGTTAATCTGAAATTGTCAATCTTTGAAACTGTAGAATATATGCAAAATTTTGGAAGTAGGTCAAATGTCATATAAATTTTATTCATGGTTCTCCATCCAATTATGCTTTTTAGGATCAGCTGTCAGGACTTTAGAGTTTCAAATATTGATTATTTGTCAGATTATGCTAATACAGACTATGGTACGGTAGATAAATATTTGTACAGCCAAATAACACTTGACAGCAAATACATGCATATTGTTTAAGACATAAATGTCAACAAATTCATTCTGTTGACTGACATGGAAGTGTACAGATCATTAAGATCCACCCTTCCTTAATGGTCACGGGGAAATAAAATACAAAACATGATCAAATTCTCATTTTCTTATCTAGGCCCGTTTGAGACCAAAAGAATAAACCGTAGCTTTACAATGTGGAAGCACAATATTTAAAAGGGAGAGGGAATAAATCATGTATTTCATATGTTTACACTGCTGCATAGTTAACTAAAGCTACCTAGACTGCTCCTTTTCAAAAATTAAATCCTCAAAAATGGATTATGTATGTCTTTAATTGCCATTTTTTTTTTTTGTAGTCCTTCATGAGAACTACATTAACAATCCTACATGTAAAAATATTAAAATGATACTTCCTTCTTAATTTTTTTCAAAGGTTCTAGATTACAGGCTAGTATCTTGAAAAGATTTCTTTAGCAGCACTGCACGGTACTGTTTCTTTTTCACACCTTACAGTAGATATACCTTTCTAGGACACTTTAAAGATTGTATTTTCCCCTTCATGCAAAAGGCCTACTAATCAGGTGGTACCTCCTCTATAACTCTTTTTTTTTCTGTGTATTTTGTACAGTAAAAGGTTGTCATGGTTTAAGCCCTGCCATGCAGCCCACTCACTCACCCCTCCGCTTCCTCCCTCAGCTCCCAGAGGGATGGGGAGGAGAATCAGAAGAATACAACTCCCACAGGTTCAGATAAGAACAGTCCAGTAACTAAGGTATAACACAAACCACTACTGCTAACACCAATAATAATAATAATAAAGGAAGTAACAAAAGAAGAGAATACAGTGGCTCACCACCAATACCTAGCCCCACCTCAGCAGAGCTCGCCCATCCGGGTAACTGCCCCCAGTTACATTCTGGGCATGACGTGCTGTGGTATGGAATACCTCTTTGGCTAGTTTGGGTCAGGTGTCTTGTCTTTGCTTTCTCCTGGCTTCAAGTCCTCCCTGGCAGAGCATGAGGCTAAGAAAGTCCTTGGTCAGACTAAACATTCTAAACAGTACCTAAAAACATTGGTGTTATCAGTGCCATTCCCAGACCAAAAGTCAAAACCACAGCACTGCACCAGCTACTAAGGAGAAAAATGACTGCTACTGCAGCCCCCACTCCATGGCGTACGTGTGTCATGTTTATTCATTAAAGCACACTATAACTCCCTTATAGAACCACGTTGTGATTTTCCTAACCTGCGGAATACAATTAGATTGCATGCAAAAACAAGATTCCTGTCAAACACTGCCAAAGCAAAGTATATAGGCAAATATCTCTGGAGTTTGGAACCATTATTTCTCACAAGATAAAAATATTGTAACTTGCCTCTGCCTCCTCCTGTTCAGTGGTCAGCATTTTTCATAGAATGAGTTTATATATGGAACGTACTGGACACTGCTCAGGCATGCTGCTTTGTGTACGAAGGAGTGAGTATTGTATGACATAGCTGTAAGACGGCCAGGCAATTTAACAAAAACAGGAACTGAACTTATAGATCAAGGCCAAGTTGGACAACGCCTTGGGTGACATGCTTTAGTGTAAGGCGTCCTTAAACACAGCAGAGGGGTTTGAAGTAGATATCTTAAGTTCCTTTCCAATCCTAACTATTCTGTGATTCTATGGTGAAAATAGAAGCAAAAAAAAAGCAGGTGGCTTCGTAAGAAGTCTATGTCACACCTTGAATGAAGCCCATGCCAGCAGTGTGGGACACAGGGAAAAAACTTGGTGGCATCCTGACTGGGAAAATATGTATATATAATGGAATTTATAATTTATACATATAATGAAATTTGAAATATATAGTGAAATTTATTAGAAATGTCAAATATTATTAGGCAGTCAACTGAAGGTTATAGTAGTTTTCGACTAGCATTAAAATATTCATAGATGAGCATGTAGCTATCTTTAGTATCAGCTGAAGCTTTGAAGTGAATTTCAGTGAAAATATTGGTGAAAATGAGAATGTAAGTGCCTCTGGAATATCTAAATGAATTGAGGTGCATACCTAAATCTTCACCATAAGATCACCAGTCAAAACCAGCAATCTCAAGATTATAAAAAAAACAAGTTACGCCCTTCATTAAAAAATCAAAATGATAAATAGAAAACCAAAGTATCTTTGCTTTGCCACAAGTTGCTTTTTTTAACTTTCTTCTCCATAATTTTCCTTAAAAAAATTGAGACATGCACACAAATATATATGTTGATCTCAAATTGATAATTATAATTCAGGTGACAACAAAATTGAACAAACACATACAAAAGTTGAGAGAAATAAGTAGCACTATATTGTTTTCTGGCAATTTCTACCCAACAGGAATTATTTAATTTGATTTTATTTACTTATTTATTTAAAAAAAACAGCAATACAAACCTAGATTACCAATGCTTCTAAGGAAAAGCAAAATACTAACAAGAAAATAATAACAGCTTATTATGGAAATATGTCTACATTTATCTAAGAATTTCAGGCTATTACAATTGTGACCTTATGCAAATTTAACAATTCATCTGATAACATTGTGATTAGTATATAGTCTCAGTAGAGTATGTTTTTGATTTCTTTTTTTATTGTTGAGATAAAAATCTCATATATTATAGTTGTTGAATCAAGTAACAATAATGTTTATAGCCAGCTTCCTCAATCAAGTACATATTCATTTTAGAACAACCCTACTAGGCTAGCTTTTATGCCCATGACACTGTTTCCCCATGCATTTCCCCTACATCACCACCTCTTTTACCTTGTTCAATAGAAAGAAATTTATAGACAGGTGAGATTAAGGAGTCCAGCGACACAAGCAACAAGACATATGATCTCTTCTTTATGGATTTTACTGTCCTAAAATAATATCAATAATAATAATAATAATAATAACATGTTTATTTGCCAAAGTTACAAAGTAATAAAAAAGTGTTGCACTGTGTAAGAGTGTTTAGGAGCTTAACTTTCAGTTTAATTCTTTTACAAGGCTTTGCTATTTCTCTGCTCATTACCAAAGACAAAAAAAAAGTCTGGCAAAATAAAGTGTGTTTCATGAAGAAGATAATGAAGAAGATCCCATACTTTACAAAGCAAACAGTAAGACTCTCATCCAATGAAATACTTGCAGTGATACCTATAATTCACATTAAACCAGAACAGGTCATATTGTTCCCTTGAAAGAAGCATAAACTCTCCCCTGCGCCAAACTTTTCAATTGAGAATCTCAAAACAAGTCATGAACAGAAATTAATTCAGTCTCTGCTTTTGACATTTTGACAGCCAGTGTCTGCTGCAAGAGCATAAAGCAGAGGAAAATGTTTCTCTTTGTGCAGCGGAGTAAGCATTCTGTATAAGCAGTGCTGTTAATGTCAGCTTTTAGTTTTCCGGTGTTCTGTCATTCAGATAATACAGGTGCCTGGGTACTTGAAGGAAGACATTTACAGCTGGCTTTAAGTTATAAAATACTATGATGCTGGGAAATGAGAATTTACAAAAACTTGAACAGTCATCCTCAAAGAATACTGCAGTTCTCCATTTAGATGGTGAAAAGAGTCTTAGGCTTTGTCACACTGAGAACAGAAGTGCCTAAATAACAGAATCCTATGGACAGACCAAAACCCTCATTCTAGTTTGAAGTTTTACTAATTCAAGTTTGGAATAAATTAGACACTCAATATAATTTACAGGCTTAGCATAAAACATATACTTCTGACATACGGTTCTGAGATCTAAAGGTGGTTTCTCCATAGCTGAGATTCACATGCTATGAAATGTTAAGTACTTATTTCAAGCATTATGTATTTAATATTCATAAAGAGAACACTTCAGACGGTAGGAGGTGCCACACTGACAGCTGTCAAGCATTAACTTCTCTAATTAAAAATAAAAGCCAGTACTGCTGCAAATAAGAGGTATTCAAAGTATAACTTCCCTACATATTTTAGTTTCTGTGACCCATTTTATGGGAAGACAATAACACCATGTGAGTAGATCTTTAGTATTTCTGTCATGCTGATTAATGTAATTGGAGAAATACGGCTGAGCCTTCCCTGAGGAAGAAACAAGTACAACCTTAATGAGTTTCCTTAATATTGCAACTTGGTTAAATAAAATAAGAATATAATTAAGCTTATTCAAATGTAAGACTAAATCAGAATGCCATTAACTATTGTTCAGTGCACTGAAGTGTGAAATACATGCTTTTATGTTTGCTGCAAAAACATGCACTTTTAACGTTAAAGGCATGGGATGGAATAATACAACAAAGAAAGGAAAAGATAAATAATAGATAAAAATAGCGTCAGTCTGAGACTTACACGCATAATATAGTACATGAATGCACATGAGCAAGGGGAAAATAAAACCCCCAACAAACTACTTTGAAATACCAACAGAAAAAACAGGGCAGAAATCCTAACCAAGTTATTTGGTCAACTAAGCTTCTGATACTGCCTGAATTTTATAACACCTCAAACAGAAGGCCATACAATTCAGTAAAGACAATCCCATCCTGCCATCCTATCCCAATGTTCATCAACACCTACCAAGATTAGGTTTAGACTGGTTTAGCAGCTGTGCTCAATATCAGGCTGAAATTATCAGAACTAGATGATGATATGGTCATGGGTTTGTTATAAACAAAAGGGCACAAATCACACACATAGAGCTAAAATTTTACTATTAACCCAATTGATGTTTTACAGTCTAGTAACACTAAAAGTGTTAGTTCAGTTACACAAACATTCACTCATAAGGAGGAGCTGGGGAACACGTGCTACCCTCTTCCCAGGATTCATCCCTAGAACTCCAGAGCTTAAGTGGGAGCAGGGGAGGCAGCAGTCACTGGCCACAGGCAGGAATTAAACCACTTACACCCAGCTCAGGCCAAGGCAAGGTGTAGCCACTGCACTGCTAGGCCTGCACACAGCTGGGAGCCTTATACAAGCAATCATATCTTAGTTTCTGGGTTACAGTGTCTCAGACCACTCGCATTCACCTCATCGGCACAACTCAAATGTGGGCTGTTTACTTTTGCCTGAATACCTCTGCATAATTTCCCTAGTTGGCCAGCTCCATCCTGCTACCTTAATGAATGTTGGCACAAAAACTGCCAAGAAATGTGAGCTGGAGGACAAGCTTGATCTTTAAGCTACCATAACATTATAGACATAGTTTGTGATGGGATAGAAACCCATCATCCAAATGAAAAACGAAAACATCAGATACTAAAAGATAAAAGGAGTGATGCACCTCTAAAGGCATCTGTTGCAGGTAACCTGAAACTAGATACATTTTTCAAATAAGTCATGATGGATGGCAACAATAACAATTACAGGCTATGAGAAATTAGAAAATGGTAGTCTTAACCAGATAAGAATTAGCATAAGTGTTATGAAGCTTTTTTTGCTTGAATTTTAATATGGCCTAACATCTAAAGATGAAGAGTCATGAAGTTCTAATAGAAGCTACTTTAAAAGAGGTTCTGAATAAGTAGGTATTAATTTTATGCACCCATGCAGTTTGAGAGACTATCATTCTGGTTTAGAAAATCCTGTTTTAAGTTTCTGGGAGTGAAAGGACAGCATGAGATTATTTTTGAGTGAAGATACAGGGAACAGAAGAGGTAGCTGGAGTCATGCCACTTTTGAAAAGCAGAGGCAAAAGAGATGGCTGAACATGAGCATAGAAATATTTTGCATCTCGTAAAAAGCTGTAACAGTTACATCTCAGAGAAGAGGAACCTGTGGGGTATCTCCTGCTGCAGTGCTGCCCTTCTTCAGTTGAAGCATCAATAAACCAGCACATATCAGTATATTCTGCACTACAGTCAGCAGACATTTTCCCATTGGCTTGAATGAGCGCTAAATTCAGAAGGTCAGGCTGAAGCCTTAGGTTATGTCAGTCAATTATTCCACATGCCTAATTAACACTGGACATCTAGTAATTATTTCTCAATCAGGTGTGAATTTGCAGGAAAGAGACATAACTGTTTTGACTTTATTTTCATGTATTACTCATAACTTGAACATTAATTTCTAAGAACAAAGTATGTCTGCTGTTGATTTCTATAGGCTGGTATGGTCTTAAACATCCAATTGCAACATACAGTACAGTGGTAGATAAGAAAACTAACATGAACTTGGAAAGGAAAAACCTGGCATTCAGTCCCAAAATACAAGATAACAGCATAAAATCCTTGAAAAGGAAGAGAATAGAAATAGAACTGGCAAGGAAAACATTGACAGCAGTTTAGGATTTTAAATTAACTCAATAGAAAGATTAGCAGAAAAATCACTGTACTGAAATCATTGCCCAGAAGAAACTCCTCTATTTACATGGAAAGGTGGCAGGAAATGTCTTGCAAAACCATTCTGTATTAAAAATATTAACATTAAAATAGAAGGAAGCCAATGTGTGGTGTTTAGCATCCTTTTTTTTTTTTATTTTCCTCATCTGACTGATCAGAACCATAAGGTTCTCAAGAGGCCCCAAATTTTTCATTTACTTTACTGCTTGTGCTTATGAGGCAGTATCAACATCTCAAACCCCTCCAGAGCCCCAGGCTGGGATCCACAAGAAGGATAGTGTTGACACTGGCTTGCTGCCAGGTGCCATTCTCTTACTTCCCCTCCTCAGCAGGACAGGGGGAGAGAATAAGATAAAAAACTCATGGGCTGAGATAAAGGCAATTTAAGGGAAGAAAGCAAAGGCCACATGTGGAAGCAAAGCAAACACAAAATATTTATTTTTTACTTCCCATCAGCAGGTGATGTCTAGCCACCTCCAGGGAAGTAGGGCCTCATTACAGCAGCTGTTTCTGAAGACAAACACAGAATCACAGAATGGTTTGAATGAAAGTTTCACAACCACCCCCCTCCTCCTTTCTTTTAGCTTTTATTGTTAAGCCTGACTTCATATGGTATAGAATATCCCTTTGGTCAGTTTGAGTCTGCTGTCCTGGCTATTAACCTCTTGCCCACTCCCAACATAGGAGCCTGTAAGGGGAAGGTTGGAGAGGCAGCCTTGACACTTGTGTGAGCACTGCTCAACAACAGCCTAAACATTAGTGTGTAATCAACAGGATTCTAGCTACACATACAAAGCAAAGCTCTATATGGGCTGTGATGAGAAATGTTAACTCCATCCCAGACAGATGCAATACAGAGATATTTTAATTCTTTGATTCTTCCTTCCTATTGAAACCACTCTGAAACCCAAGAAAAAGACATTAGAGTATTACAACAAGCCCAACACTTCTTTTGCAATTAACTTTACTGGCACTTTACTGGCACTTTGGTGTATATGAGATTTTTTAAAAAAATCTAACCAAAGTGCTTTTAAAATAAAAATGACACACACGTCAGATGTGATCATATTATACAAGGATAGCATAGCTTCTCATAAACTGAGTTTGTAAAACTGTCAGGAAGTAAATTATGTTGCATTTATTTCTACTTACTGTTTGGTTTGATTTTGGGCTAGAAGTAAGATATTAATTTTAAATATCCTTCAGAGTTGTGGATTGCAATGCCAGTTATTTTATATGTGTATCTTTGTTTGCTTAAGTGTTAAGTTACAAGCATTCAGTAATATGATTTGATTCTTCAATATAATTTGTAAGTATTTGAGGTAATTGTGAAGTGGGGCAAAAAGGGAATAGCACCAAGCTTTGATAATGCAGGTGAAATAAAGATCACCAAGAGGTCTGCTGCTATCTTTTAACACATTCCACCTTCCTCTAATGTCTCACTATTTATCTTTATCTTTTGCCAGTTTTTCAGCTGTATTTGATTTTGAACTTATTTATGCTATCACCTCACACCTGCATCTCAAAGCATGGACAAAGTACCTGCCTGACTCATTCCCACAGCCACTCTGCCACCCTGAGAAGCCCATTTCCATCAGACTCTCCTGCTGGGCCTTATCCTCCTGCAGCCCCTGCCCCTCCCCATGTTACAGTGACTTCACAGTGACTCACATGAAAGCGATGACTCAGTGAGCTCCCAGGGACTCGCAGGAAAGATGGGAGGAAATTCTACTCAGCAGAGCCCTAAGGAGAGCGCTGCATTTCCAGCCAGCTCCTGCGGATGCTGCAGAAAAAATACATCAGACTCCCAGCATTTCATAGGGAATTAGACTAGAGAGGACTCTGGGGATTATCTCCTCTTGATCTAACACCTACCTTAAACCTGTAGAAAAATCAATGCAATACAGCATATTTACCCTCAGCCCCTTTCCTTCTTTTCTGCAGCAGCAGAAGCCTACATGTACTTTTCACTCCAGCAATAATTTCCCTGTACTTTTATTAAATTACTTGCTTTCCTGAGCTGATTTCTTTTTGTCTCATAAACAGCGGATTTCCTTTCTGCTCTTTCTGTTAGGGAAGGGAAATGAAGAAAAATCACATATAGAAATAACACAGATTTTTTTTTCCCTGGGATTTCACTCTTAGTACAAATTAATTACATCAGCCCAAGTATCTTCTTTTTTAGTGAGGCCTAGCTTTGTTGTTGTTGCAGATGCATACAAATGCTTTTAGACCTGAGGGAATGTTCTTTAATCTCTTATTTCAGTCTGAAACCGATTCTCAGTGTCTGAAACTTTGCTTTGGAATTGCTTTCCTCTGGCTATGGCATCTGTCGCCACAACCTTCATTAAATCCACAACCTTCACTAAATCCACGAATAGTTAATCTTATTTCCTATCAATACCAGTGAGCATAACAAAGGAAAAGGAAGCTTCATTCCTGCAAGAGAAATGAATAATCAAGCTCAAGAGTTTGGGTCTCTGTTGTTTGCTTTGCTGCACGTTTATTGCATAACTTCGTGTTGTATTTTGGTGAGACATTTTGCATGTTTGAGTTTCTCTGTAAAAAAAAAATAAAATCTTGATATTCACAGAGGTTTTTAGATGACCATTTGCTTCTCTGTTTTCTAACATGCAGCAATATAGGACAGTTCAATTTGATGGCTACATGTCATAAACATATATAGAATAATGCTCTTTGTATAACATCAATATCTCAGCTATCAGAAGGCTGGACATATTAAAATGTATTAAGCTGCAAATAATATAACTATGAAAGCCATTTTTCACATTAAATACTTCATAAAAAATACAAAAATTCACAAACTTTTAAAAGACTTCTAAAATGTTTTCTATGTTTAATCTTTACTTAAACACACAAAATATCAGTAGGACACCAAGTTAACAGAAGTACCAGGAGTAAGGTGGAAGACTGTAAGAAACTGGAAAAAAAGACTGAACAAAAAAACACTCTTAGATATTACAAAAACAGAATTAAGGACATACTTGGCAAGAATGGAAATAACTCTTTGCAAAAGAAATTATAACATTGCATCTTTTGTCATTTATTCTCCTAAGAAAATAAGGAGAAGAGAATTGGGTTTGGTTTTTTTTGAGAGTGGAATGTTGTGAGAGTAAGCCAGGTAGCAAAGATAGTCTGCCTTTAAGCTCTCTGAAGATAGTTCAACAACTTTGTCTCAGATTTTAGTAAGGAGAATAACATAGCAAAGACAAGTGGGCCATTGAGTCCATATTAAAAAAAAAAAAAAAAGGAAAAAGAAGGAATATTATATGTAATGAGAATAGAATTTAAAGGGTTTTAATATATTTCATTTGAGGGACCTGACAATCTCATTCCTATAGTATAGTAAGAATTGGCAAACACAACCACAAGTTTAGCAAGCAATGATCTTTAATGTGTCTGCTGAACCAGGGGTAGTGTTGTATGATAGTGGAATAGTGCATATGCCACCTACATTTAAGAAGCATCAGACAATTCAGTCTGCCTTTAGTAGTAAAATAGGCTAGATGTAGCCATAAGTCCACTGCTTTTAATGAAAGGGGCCAAGGGATAGCATTTGCTGTTTGGTCACGGCTATGTATTTTGCAGTTGCGTATGGCAAGAACACCAGAGCCCACCCTTGGAAGATGGCTTTCATAACAGCAGCTGGTATGACAGAAATGTCAGGGTAAGAGCGTGTGTGTAAATCAAAAATGCAAAACTGTGTGAGAGGAGGTTTGCCCCCAACTCACAGAATTAAAAAAGAAGTTGACCATCAGCCATATTCAGTATTAACCAGGGGATTATAAAAAGATACAAAGGATTCAACCTAAAACAAGTATAAGAGAAACAAATTTGCAAAAGGTGAGGGGAAACGCCTTGCAGCAGGATAAGGAGCAGCGGTCTGGGTTAGGCATTGCTGAGCATTACTCTGTGGTGTCCTCATCCCTGCCTGGGCCAGACCCAGCACCTCTCAGGACACAGAAGCAGCTTGCACCTTGCCAGTGACCCACAGCATGGGAATGGTGTTTGTGGGTACACATGGGGCCCCTGCCCACAGCAGGTGCCTTAGTGTGGTGCCAGCAGTGGCAGGGGTGCATGCTTAGCTGTAGCACCCTGATCTCCACAGACTGATTTGCATGTAGTGGATGCTCACCCACACACTAGGTGGGTTGCATCAGTCTCTGTGCGTGCATGTGATTGTAGCTTTTGAGAATGAGTTATAGAAGGGTTGTTATAAAGCTAAAGGTGTCTAACATTTTATGTGTCAAGTATTGTGGTGTATCCTTTGTACAGCTGTTAGTTGTCCTAAAAATATAATTCACTGATTGAAAGATCATTACATGTTGTGAATAGAACAACAAATTACCTTTATACTGATTGGACTGAGCTGTATGGACTGAGCATTTTTCCTGTGAGAAGCAAATTCCAGGAAAAAAAATTGCATATATTGTTTGCCTTTACTTCTCCACTTTCAATTTCCCCCTCTTTGCTGTCTTTCAGGAACAAAAGTAAGTATGAAGAGAAAGGAGAGCAACTACAGAAAGGATCTGACATGTAAAGGCATGTCTGTGTCTAGGAGAAGTTGAAGGAAACCAATGACAAGGAATAGAGATATACTCAGTGATAGTAAGACAAAGTTCTCTGTGGCTTGACCACTTAACTGAGTTGTAGGCTCCAGCTTTAGAAAAGGTTTGAACTAAAGGTTGGAGACATAAATGAAAACTGTCATGTAGATTAGTGAATGTGGATCACAACTGACCAATTTAATTCATCTTTGAAGGCCACCAGTGACCTTTTTTTAGATAAAAGGAGGCAGCAGCTCTTACCTGTCTGGATTTCAGATAAACACTTGCTATGGTGTACGCAGGAAAAACTAAGTGAAGCTGGAGAAAACGACTGAAAGGGAAACAGTATAGGGAAAGAATTAACTAAAGAATATGCATGGATACATCATACTGAAAGAGAGCTACCAATGTGGACAGATAAGTGAAGTTTTAATAGTTAAAATTTTGTTATGGAGAAATATAACTTATGAGTAAAGATGAGAATTCATTTTTAGTCTGCTTAAAAGTTTTAACAGTGTAGCCAAAATGCAATAAATACTGTTATTAGTCCAGTTATAACGATACTGACACTTACTGTCCAAATTGTGTAATCAATACAAACCAGATCTTAGTAGTAATAGTAAAGGTAGAAGCTGCTATACATGACAATCTTCCCATTATCTGTCGCTTTCCTTTGGTGTTGTGTTCACCTTTCCAATATTCCTCTAAGTCCTAAGGATATTTAGCTAAGGGAAGAGGCATGTAGCAAGTTTTCAATATCCTGACGTCTCTTCAGGGAGGCCTATGATAGTCAGGGTGGAGTTTCCTCCTGCTCACACTTGGGCATTTCCTGGCTGTAGTTTTCTCAGGTTCTTCATCACAGCCCACTTCCCCCTCCCGCTGCAGCCCACAGTGGCCCCCCCACCCCCTTCCCCACGGGCCACTGTTTGTCCGGCAGGGATTGCGAATGGTGGGGAGGGGCGTGTGTCACCCCCTCCCCAGAGGGACCATCCCCCAATGCCGAAGCTGTAGCAGGGGAGGCAGCAGTCTCTGCATCTCAGGGCAAGGGGGTGCATCAGCGAAGCCCAGCTCAGGCCACGGAGAGACTGAATACTGACACTGCTGCGTTAAAGACATGATTTTTTTATTGGTAATGGCACACCCGTATCTCCTAGCCGTGGAACTCCTTGAGAAGTAGCCACAACGTAATTATATTCAGCTTTCTTTTTAATTTTCTTGACACAAGGTTTAGATATGTATTGATAAAATTTCCTGATAGATTACATTAGGAGGAAGAATCTGTTACAGCTCAGCACTGAAGCAACAGAATAGAAACAAGCACTGAAGACTACAATGTCTTTCATTTAGGAACTAATGAAAGGAGTTTTTTTAGTAAGTTGTGATCTCATTAGTTGGAAACTGCTGAGAAACAGAAAAGCCTGCTTGTATTAGTCATTGAAAGCCTACAACATGCCAGTGTGACATAATGAAAGTGAAAAAATGATCCTGCAATTTGTCAGACTTTTTCTTACTGAAATGAGGAATCATTAATTTCATTGTCTGTAGCATGAATCTTTTCCGCAATACCATACACAATTTTTGACCTGTCAAGTAGTTTGGGAAGATTACTGCAAATTGGAACAAGGGCAAGAACACCTCATGGTTGCAGCGGGAGCTTGTGACAGTCAAGGAACTTTTTTTGTGTGCACCTCTAAACAACTCAAACGACAGGAGAAACTCCCCGCGTGATCCTGCTTGGGCAGACTGCCGGGGGCAAAGCAGGATCCTGCTCACCAAGGGGGGGATGGTTTCCTGTGTTGTCTGCCCTGAGGCCACGAAGATCAACTGCCCTGGCAACAAAGTGCCCCGGGACAGCAGCAAAGACACTACAGTGCCTACCAGGCACTGAGTTAACTGGGTCAAGGGCTCACCAGAACCCCTAGCCACTAGCCAGAAAGTTCCAGAACAGCTCATGATGCATGGGCAGGCATGGAAACGAGTCTTGCCTCGGGGAGGGTTCCTAGAGAGCCTGACCCTATTGAAAGGCAAGGGTGTCCTGCAGGTGTGGATGTTTGTCTGTCTCGCTACATTCACTGGCCTTAAGGAAGTCGTTAAGGATTGTTAAGTACCTCAAAGGACTACAACCGAATTTCAACGTAAAGAATTTCCACTGGATGACCGAGAAGATGCCACTGAGTCCATGAGTGGGTAAGCGTATTTCTCTGTTTTCTTTCCTTCTTTCTTTCTTTTCTTCCTCTACTTTGGACTTTTTATAAGAACAAGAACTTGCCAAGACTTTTGTTCCCCCAGAGCAGTTTTAGGGAAGTTTACAGTAAAACTGTTGTTTTGTTTTTCAACTGTTGAGAGCCTGTGGTCTCTCCCGCAGTGTGCAGTAAATCATCTCCTCCCAGCCTGCAGAGCGGATGGGACAGAGCTTGATCTTAGGATCAGGGACTGAGCTCAACATGTTGGTTTGGTGAATTTGCTGTGCAACCACCTATGAATCTGCATGGGAACACTGTTGAGTACCCAGATGTGCTGGGAGTTAGCTGTTGCCTGAAAGGAGCAGCCTCTTTCATTTGCAGGCAGATGGGCTAACTGCAGGAGAGAAGCACTTGATGACAAATACTAGCCTTGATGCCTCTCACCTCCCACCTGAAAGCAGTGAACACCTGTGAGAGTGTGGGGTTTTTCTGTAGTCTGTGTGCAACTAAAGGCTGCCTGTTTACAGGCAGGAGTTGTTCTCGGCTGCTTCCCACAGCTGAAATCACTACCTGTTCCCTTCCAGCTGATAGATAGTGTTGCTGTGAGACATGTATCAACATCAAATTCTGCCTGAATGTAGAGAAGCTGATTATACTGGTGGTCAGCAGTCTCAACCTGGAAGATTAACAGATCCTTCTGACCCCGTGGAAATGTTCCTCTTCCCCGTATCTGGTAAGGAGCAAGGAACAGCACTGCCTTTCATTGAGACTTATATCAGACTGTGAATGGCATGATGTTGGGATGATTAACAGCTGCTTAAACGGATGGCTAAAGATCAACAGTTCTTTGAACAGCCCTCAGTCATAGTTTTCTTAATTACTCACCATTGTGGCTATGGTGCCGCAGTGCCTCTGACCTGCGAGGATTTCATGTTAGAGAGTGTTTCAGACGGAGGTATAGGCACAGAGCTCTTGGGCTTAGGCCTCAGTTAAATACACAGTCTAGGAACAGCTCTCGTTAACAGAAAAAGAAAAGGCTGAGATAAGGTTATTATTTGCAAATGCACAAGGACGCTAAAGTGCTAATTCATGCTGGCAAATGAATAAGTAGGTATAAAATTACCAAGAGGAAACTTACCCAGGAAATTAAAAGAAGGCACCTAATCATCAGCAAGTGAGGTCTGAGGAACTGCAGGAAGAAACTAGCTTATTTAAAGTTACATTTATAAATCAAATAATTGTCTATGACAGGACAAAACAGGATTTAGTATTTTAAGAAATTCGTTCCGATCGTATGTTCAATATCCGTGGGATTTTTAGGTATGATCTTCACAATGCCAGAAGCTGCTGTATGTCTTCTTATGAGATCTAAGGGTCATTTTCTGTTATTGAAGAAGTTTCCAATTGTCTGCTTGGGGTTTAGGTTGTTTGTACCCTACAGCAAGCCTTTAAACCATGAAGGTAATGTAAAATCTTATATCCATGAAGACATCTATGGGTCAGACAGCATCTGAGTAGGAAACATTCTTGAAATGGTAAGGTAAGATATGGGAGATAAAATCCTTTTGTGGAATCCTTTTGTGGGTTAAATCCAAAATCCTTTTGCAATTCTCTCTGAGTTGTGAGTGGGGAAAAAATTCAATTCCATTGCAGAAGTGATCCAAGGGCTGTCATGCATCTGAGAACAAAGCTAGAGCAAAACCACCCTCAGTTCAAAAACTTGACATGGGCAAAATCCTAGCTGATAATTTTTTGAGTGGATTAGAGGGGATTAGAGAAGAGAGAGAGGTAGAATAAAAATAAGAAGATAAGAAATTTTTCTTTCAATCACTTCTGAGCATGGTAAATTGGTAGCGCTAAGATTCTCACAACGCCAAATAAAACACTGTCCTTTTTTGACACTTCACAATCCAAATGTCCAGACTGAGTAGCACTTGCATGCTATTCTTAAACTGCACCTGGGGCTCAAAAGAAGGAATAGAAAGTGAAACTAAATACTGGTATTTAAATATTTTGACATGAATGCTTGTGCTCTTCTGATATTGTTTTAGATATTTTCTTGATTTATTTTCTGTGTATAATTTGATAAATCTTAATATTGTGCTGGATGTAGACAGTTTTCTGTCTTAAAATCCCGTATTGCAATCATTAAGAAATGTTGCACTTCCATTCATCATGTTAACATGGAAAATTCAGTTCATAGATCTACTGATACTGATTTCTTGTTTTCTTTGTGTATATGTCAAGCCTACTTGGTATCTTTAAATAGTTCCTCTCTATATGTGTATATGTGAATTATGCACGTGTTTGGCAAGTGAAACATGCCTTTCAGTCCTAGACAGACTTTTTTTCTCTGATTTTGTTTTTTGTTTGTTTTTTTTTAGCCATCCAAATATTTATTTCCATTCAAGTTATGGTATTATTTCCTTGCTTTAAAACTGGTGGAGGCCTAGGCTTTGCAATAAATGGAAGAAAAACAATAAGCTGTGGAAGGATGTATAGCAGGTAGATAATATATATGAGGTTTGATATTGGTTAGAAGATCTAGAGAAACATTTTTCTTTTTTTGGTGGGAATCATAGAATGATTTGGGTTGGAAAGGACCATTCAGTTCCAATACCCCTGTCACAGGGGACACCTTCCACTTGACCAGGTTGCTCAAGGCCCCATCTAACCTGGCCTTGAACACTGCCAGGGTTAGGGCATTCACAACTGCCTTGGGCAACCTATTCCAGTGCCTCACCACCCTTAAAGAATTTTTTCTTAATGTTTAACCTTAATCTCCCTTTTGAGTTTGAACCCATTGCCAGGCTGGATGGGGTTTTGAGCAACCTGGTCCCTGGCCATGGCAGTAGCGTTTGAACTAGATGATCTTCAAGGTCCCTTGAAATGCTAACCACTCTATGATTCTGTGATCAAATGGTAGGTCACTCTGGTTGAAGGTGTGTTTGGACTAAATTGAAGTGGTTGAATGGGAAGCCCAAATCCAGCTCTGTTAACTTGGTTCAGGGCAACCTCTGGTAGAAGAGCCATAATAAGTAGCAGTAAAGCTGGAGAAAACAAAGCTTCCAGTTGTATTTTAAGGGAAAATGAATCAGAGTACCCTGATGGCTAAGAGTATGTTCAGGAATTTTTATTGTACTCCTTGAGGTAAATTAAACACACATTTTTGCTTAAATGCTCATACTTGACAAGTATGAGTGAATGGTGCATTGGACAGGCTCTAGAAGGAGTCTGGAAAGATATGTCAGAATCCATTCCAACACTTGCATTAGTGTCAGTCCTGAGAGTGTTGGCGTAGGGTGCCTCAGCTTGGCATTGTGTCTATCTTCCATTACCCCTTCTGATGCCTAAAGGTGGCCTCTGAACTCTTGCATTCCAGAATGGCTATAAGACTATGTTGTGCCCATTTCTTATCACCAAAGGAAACTTCACTTTGTTACAGGGAGTAATTCTGTCTCTGCCTTTCCTGCTTCCAGCTTGTTTAATTCCTTTTACCTTTGGGCTCTCTTTCTCTCTCTGCCAGATGATTTCTTGGTCAGAAGTTATCACTGCTGAACAGTTACAATTTTAATTTCCCCTTCAAGTACCCAGGGGGTACTCCCCTGTTGGTTGATTCCAGTCTTAAAATAAGGATTACTCTTATCTGGCATTGTGTGTGATATTGACCACACCTGATAATCAGTGAGGACTGAAAGACAAGTAGAATTTATGTAGCTCATTTTGTGTCATGAGGAGCCTAGTATTTAATTGTACACAGACTACCTGATACTGAATTAGGGTTTCACTTGTGGTAGAGGAGCTCCCTTGCTGTGGTGCATTGAAATCAATCCTTGACAATGGTCAGGCATAGAAGCCTAGACAAAGACTCTAGGAAGTAGAAAAGTGTATTTGGTTATTTCCTTAAGTAATTCTGTGATTAAAACTTCCTGTCAGATTTTTTTTCTACTATATGTAGAGAGCTTAGAGGTGCCTTAATAAGAGAAGTCCAATACCCTTATACTTTCTGCTTCTATTAGAAAAGACATTGGAAATACTCAACATCGTATTGCAGTGCTCTGGCTTTAAAACCAATGCAATCATATTAAGAGCAGTGAATAGCACTTGTCAGCCTTTCCTGTGGAAAGGAGACAACAAAAAAATGCCACCTAATAACCGGAACACACATTTGAAACACCCTGTAGGACATCTGAAAAGCAAAATCAGAAAACCTGGAGCAATTCAGTGAAATGGTAGGCCCAATTTGTTTGTTCATAAGGAAACAGAATTATTGAGATTTAAATAAAAATTCCAAATGTGCCCCTTTAATTTATGCAGATTTCTATTGTGCTCACTTTTCAGTGGTGGTGTTATGCTACAGGGAAAAGAAACAGATTTTAAATAGGAGAATAGCCTTTTTTCTTTATTTCTGCTTGATTGAATACTTACATCTTGCTAATATTCACCCAGTGGGAGAACACATACATTTTAACTTTAATCTTCATCACAATTAGCTGTTTCAGAGAGAAATAACAGTTGATCTGTTTAACAATCCATCTATCTAAGTTTGTGTCCTAAATTCCTCATTAAAGTACCTGAAAGCCTCTTGACAGACATAAAAGTATAACTGTTATGTTTCCTCATTCTGTCTTTTTCCATACCCACTTCATTGCAGTATCAGTAACGGCTGTGTAGTTATGATTCATTTTGTTGGATGGTTCGGAATATCAGATGGTACAAACCAAAGAACTTATTAGAGCCTTTACTCATAAAACTGCTGAATGCTATTTATACTTGGGGAGGTGGCATAACTAATGCATAAATGTTTTTCATCATCCATCTACATAAGTTCACGTATTGGCAGTCTTCACCATATTATCTGAGTGCCTTCATAATGCCCAAGCGCTCCTTACTATATTAGGTTATTAATCCTAAGTGTCTGCAGGTTGGATTAATAACCTCACTCCATTTTTTATGTATGTTTATTTTTGCGGCTTTACTTCAGTGGAATTGTTCCAAGTTTACACTTGCCTTCACTGGAACAAGCTCTTAATACTGCATGGATACAAGTGAGAGAAGAAGCACGCTACTCAGTATCTTTTTAATTACTCTCATGTAGTATTGCACTTTTTTTTTTTACTTATCTAGAAAATGATACATAAAAAAGTGCTAAACTAACAAATAAAAATGTTATTTTATATAAATAAAATCTGTGGGCACATGTGTTCTACAAGGACAGTGAATAATAAAAGGCAGGAAGAAAAAAGTACATTTTGTTAATTATTTTTAATATTAGTTAATAAAGTACATCATAAGGACAGAATTATCCTTTGTTCAGAAGACAACAGCCATAGTAAGAAGTTTATGTATGACAGCTCTACAATATTCCAAACATATTTGCAGGTGTTTATTGGGGTTTTTTTACCTTTTTGTAACAAAATTTTGTAATGAAGGGCTGCAATTAAAGGAGATGTTTATTCAACATTTCACCTGAAGTACCCACCTCATCCCCACCTTCCATAATAAGTTTTGTTATATTAGTGAATTCAGATAATGGTAGGAAGTAGTAAAATAGATTTCTTCCCTTTCACAAAGATATCTTTTGGGAGAAATATGATATTTCAAACCACTGCTTTAGTGTAAGAGTACTGCATAATGCTGCAGAGAAGGGAGAGAAGAAAGCATGACAATGAGGAGCTAGTCACACAGTTTTGCCACAGCTTTTGTCAAGGGAAATGTAAAACAAATGGGCATATCTGTTCAATATCCATCAAATGATGAGAATGCCATATGAGTTCTGGGTCCATGTCGACATAGGTTGAGTAGAAGGTTAAGGAAATATTCGCAAAATGGAACAGTCACTGTTTTTTAAAAACTAATGTGCAGACTTACACAGGACTCCATCATACAGTTCTTGCTGCTATTGACATCCTCTTAGAAAAATAGGACTATTTTCCTGGGTAAACTTTTGATAGCAGAAGAGCTTAATTAGCAAGCTCTTAAGCTATATTTGGCGATAATTCCATAGTAACATTACCAAAAGACCAGTTTGAGAGCACAGCCTGGTCCTTGACAGTATCTGGGATATAAATAATAGAACAGCCTGCACAGATAAATGTAAAACCAAAAAAGATCTATTTGAGTTTGATTGTTTTGGTTTTGACAAGATCTCTCAAGTACAAGAAACAGTTCTGTAGCAGTTCAGAGAAAGGTCATCACCACTAATGACTTCTTCACTCTAGTTCAGAGGATTTTATTTAACTTAGCCTTCTCACTTATTTGGGAATTGCTTATCCTCTGGGTTCTCAGACTAGTTTTTCCTACTGTAGAAGGTCCAACTCACAACGTAAATATTTAATAGACATCAACCTTGTAACTATAATCGTTTTTGAGGACTAACTGTGGGAGAGACAAAGCTGAAAGTTACTTTTCTATTAACCATTTCTATCTCTCTGTCACAAGCCATTGCTATTTGGAGAGGAAATAGTTTCAGCAAAGTAGTTTTTTTTTTCTATTCTCTCTCTGTTGAAGGTTGTAGGCACCAACACGTAGTTAAAAGGCTAAGACAGATGTAGTATTTGCATTCTTATGATGACATTTGAAGTGTTTTGGTTCTGTTTCCTGTCTCACTGGAAAAAAAAGAAATGAACGAAAAAATAAAACCAAGACAACCCAACATATATTCACAATATAAAGAATATTCACAGTATAGAGAATGATGCAAAGCAGTTAATTGATCTTCTGTAAAGAGCAGTAGGGAAAACTCCATTATGTTTATTTGAAACAGGGTTACTGAGTAGGTTTCAGTGCTCTTGTGCAAAGTATGCTCAGCCTGTAGCCGAAACAAAAGTGTTCACCACTTAGCGTTGCACCTGCAGATTCTAACAAAGCAAAGGCTTCAGGAGAGTAACTGTATAAAATAAATATGACAATTTTTTGACATTAATTTTAATAATAATAATACCTTTAAGATGCCTTCTTAGCACTTCAGTTATGTAAAAGGTCTAATTTCATGAGTTTACCAATTCCCTTTACTTTCTGTTACTGGATTTTTTTAAGTACTTTATCTTCCCTCTTTTTCCACCCTTTGTTCTTCTACTCTCTACTACAAAATCCATCTTGAGATACAATAATGGAAATGAGCTCTAAAAAAGTAAACAACCCTTCCATACACAAAAACTTGAACTGTCTCTTGCAGACTTGGTTCTTCCTTAGCATAACATCTGGTTCTAAAATTCAGGTGACATTCACCAAACAATCTTTCTATTTCACCAACACCAACTCTGGCCCTCCAGAGTCAAAACGAGCAGCTCAATACAGGAGTAAAAAATGAATTCATGCATAGCTGTTCTTTTCCTCCTTATTTGTTATATATCCTGAGACCAATTCCCAGTTAATCGAATAGCTTTTCCACTTTAAAAAACACTAGCTACTTCCGCTCCTATAATTCCAGATGATCTTTCCTCACCCATGTCCAGCTACAACTCACAATCCTGCTCTTGACAGTATGCCTTACCACTGGTCTCCCCAGCATCCTGCTCTGCCTCTTCAAGTGGCTCCCTGAAGAATGAGTAGGGTCAGCAGCTTACTTTGGCGCTGGCCCTCAGAAAGGGGTGTATGTGCCTTAGTCTTGGGTCCACCATCACATACAAAAGCTTACTAGGCATTGCTTTGGTGAAACAATTATTTGTGGTTTGTTTTTTTTTTTTCCAGATGTATCACACCAGTCCAATGCCTTGTCCTAAACTCTGAATCCTCAAATCCTTCTGCAAAAAAAAATATGCTGGCCACTTAGTGGAAATAGCTAAAAAAAAAAAAAAAAAAAAAAGCAGAGCTTGTGGAATAGCCTTAGGAATTAATAATTACATAGGGTTATTGTAGCTGTGAATAAAGACAAAAGGATATCATGCTTTATAAATAATCATCACTAGAGTTAGTACTTCAAAACTGACTGAACCAACTTCTGGAGCAAAAAACCACCTTATTTTCAAAATTATCTGAAAATAAATATAAATGATATACAATGTAGACAAACTTACTTTGCATGTTTTCACAACTAAGCAGTTCTGATTCCTTGTTTTAATAATAGGGTCATCAATAACATGCAGTGTTGCTCTTTTTCAGGAAAAAAAGTTCTCCAGTAAATATAGCACTGTACACTACACAAGAGAAAAATGTTGATTTTTTTAAATGACTGTATGTTACACAGCTTTCTGTAGGATACATTCTGTACTCGCTTTACAGCAATACTACCTGAGACTGAGAATTCAATTTAGAGTCTCTTCAATGTGATTCCTAAATACCACATTTGAAGAGAGAAGCTGATAAGCATGCCATGGTTTTCTAGAAGCATGATAGTTACAGCATCTGTTAGTTGTTCCCAGATTATTTTGATCATTATGTATGTACAAAAAATACTGTACTTTTGGAAAGTAAATAGAATTCTAGTAGTTTATGATGTCACTCAAAATAGAAAAGCAGTACGTATCTATACAATCACAAAGATCATTTTAAGCTTTCTATTGAAGATGCCTTTTCCCAGGTGGTCAGTTGCACTTGTCATCTGTTATTTTGGAAAATGCACAGAATTTAATAGATGAGGTATATCAAACTAACTATATTAGGAACATACCAGCTGTTAATATGGCTTCAGCCCAACAGCATCTTTTGGGAGAAGCAGATTCTGAAATGCAGACAGTATACTATTAGTCTGATAGAATGATTATAAGTTTTGCCATCTGTTGCATATTTCACAATTAATTGTGATTTGTATCAACAGATATCTTCTAAAATTCACATTTTCTTCTTTATATAAGAAACAACAAAGCAGAACAGCAACACATTGTCTCAAGTAATGATGTACCAATGCTGGAGCTAAATCAGATAAGCTTTACCCTGATTTAACAAGGTAGATATCTTGGACACTAATTACAGTAAATGGATCTAAAAACATCAGTGTCAGTGCAAAAAAATTGTAAAACAGAATTGCCCATCCTTGCTTGAAAATTTACTGATTTTGCTTTTCAAAGCTATTCCATTGCACAGTTGTACACTGCTTATATTTAACATTTCGAAGTTCGTCAGTTGAATGCTATTAGATTTTAATTACAGGAACCTCTTTAATCAAGCATAAATGTAAAAGCTGCAAACATTTCAATGTTCCATAGCTGTGTCTAAGCTATAGGGGAATTGCTTGCATGTAAAAATAAATGCCTAGTCAGTGCATTTAATGCAAAGTATCATGACAGTGTTCAAAGTTGTATTAGAAAACAAAAGCCAAAAACTTACTTAGGTTTGAGTTTTGGGGGTTTATTTGGGGGAGGTGTGTGTTATTTTTTTTCTTATGTTCTTTTCTCCACCTCACAGCCCTAATTTGTTTCTTTCTCGTTCTTTCTTCATTTCTTTCAGTGTGATCCACATCTTTTGCCAAGTGAAAGGCCTGGTTCTAATCCCAGCCACTATTCTTCAATTTTGGCTTTTTCCCTACGACATAAATAGGCCCAGTACAGGGCAATGGGTCCGTTGCATTTATGCAGAAGTGAGAGAGGACTCATAGAAGCAGCTTGGTGATCAGACAAGTCTTAACATTGTAACATTGAAACCATCAGTCCTAAAATTTTGAAAGAACTCCTAGAAATGTTGTTTAAATTGTTTCATTCTCTTCACATTAATATTTTTCTTCCCCTGAAGATAAACCATCAGTCATGTCAGCTTTGTGCAAAAAGCAGGACTTAAAGCAAAAGGAGAAACTGTAATAACAGATGCTTCATATTGCCTAAGCCATAAACTGCATTTATAAAAATCCTTTACTTTTCTCTAAAGCTTCTTTATTTAGGTGCAGATCCATGTTACCTCAAACATGGAGCAGGGAGAGGAGTACTAGTGTCGGACTAAAACGCTATCAGAGAGATGCTGTCATTTTACCAAGGACTTTGTATGAGTTCTGTTTTTTTTACTAGCACCAAAGTTATGTAGAGCTTTACACAGTAAAAATAACATCAGTCTTGCCCATTGGTCCATACGTAACTGCATCACTTTAAGGTAATAAAAAATGAAAGAATAAAAAGCATGCTGCATATAGTACGCACATATGTATATATCTTCCTTAATAAGCAATTTGCTGCATTTCACATAGGCCTTATTTTCCAAATTACTCAGTGCGTAAACTCAAGTAAGGGGACACTATAATAATCTAGGCAGATGACAAAAGCAAGAAATGCAGTACCAAGGAAAGGACTTCAGGCAAGAGGTCACATCATTGTAACCAAATACAAGTATTTAAAGCTGCCGCATCTATTTTTCAACAGTAATACTGAAGATTATCAGAAATCTGATTTGCAGATATTACTGATGAAAGAGGAGGAATCAGCTGGATGCATTCAGCCTTTGTGATATATTTCTGTTGCTTTATCACAGAATGGTTGAAGTTGGAAAGGGACCTCTGGGGGTTATCTGATCCAGCCCCCCAGGGCAAACAGTGACTCTTAGAGCCAGCTGCCTAGAAGAGTGTCCAGACTTTTTTTAATATACTTAAGAGAAGAGACTTTGCAACCTCCCTGTCTTGCCCATCAACCCCACCTCTATTTTCTCATTGAACTATAGGCAGCTGGCTTTTATCTGTGTTCCAGACAAAACTATAAATGGAGGAATCACTCAATTGCAGTGCTCCAGAGATAAAGAAAAAATTATTTGTCTTGTATTGAAAGAACTAATTTCTGCTTCTTCCCCTGTTATTATAATCAGTTTATTAACTGGTTAATGAAGCAAAAATAAAACAGAACTTCTCAGAGCCCGGTATGAGAGTTTCTTCACTATAGGAAACGACTGTCCAGTATTCAGAAGTCTATGGAGAATCCAAGAAAAAAAAAAATGAAGCCATCTTAACACAGTAAATTCATTTGTTCTCAAGTTGACAGCTGTATCAATTTGTGACTGCTCAGGTCATTGAACACATTTGATATCTACACTAGTACAAGGATTTTTTTCATTGGATTTCTTTTTTCTTAGTTTTTCTGACACAGTTTGTTTTCTTAGATTCTGATATAGTTCGTGTTTTTACTTTCCTGTTTGGCAGTCAGTGCAGCAAGTGTTATCTTTTTAGGACACCAGTTACTAATCTAATAACTAATACTTAGAAACTCAGATCCGGATGAAAAACAGGCTTTCAGTTTGCTGGGGAACCAAACCAGTGTCATTTCCAAGATATATGATAAAAAGTAGATATACTGACACTAATAGATTTTTTGAGCATTTACTGTTACAAGAACTTCATACAAGTTTGTATCTTGTCTATTAATACAGACCTAACTTCCCCAATTGGTCTTTAAGCTCCATACAAAAATCTATAAGAAACAGAATTTGATAGGAAATACATAGAGAAATATCTATGTTCTTTTATAGTTTCCTTTGTGTTTATAAAAGATTTGATTGACAGAGAAAATTAAGAGAGGTGGCGTTTTTTTTTGTGTAAGGATGTGTGGTTTCTGGAGTGGTCATTAGGAAAGATCTGTATGTTTCACAAGTAAAGTCACCAGGTCACTAGTGTGTCTGAATGGATGTAGAGAGAGCTTATTACAAATGCACAGTGGATTTTTGTCAAGCAAAGTTACCTGGACACATTTCAAATGAATTGCCAGGGTTATGGCATTGCTGGCATGCACCCAAAAAGTTTTGCTTTTGTCCAGTGCTATAAAACTATCTCATAATATTAATTATTAAAATGCAGCATCAACCAAAATTCCATATATGTATATTTTTGTTTTGGAGAAGATGCATTTACAGCAGATCTTGAATAATTCTACATTCTGGTGACAAATTGAAACACTATAGATAATATTCTATATGATCAAGACTCCTACTGTCATGCTCTGTTTCTCTAAGACATTTTGTTTCCCATTGTTGAAACATCACATCTTTTTAATTATCAAGGCCTTTAGATTAATATTTTAATTCTTGGTCATTATTAGAGCTACCAGTCAACTGAGATTCATATTCTGGCAACAGCCTTCTCTTTCTCTTCACAAGCTCTTGAGTTCAAAGAGCTGTATCTATCCTATTTTCAAGACAGTTACATTAATCTGGTCCTTTTGAATGCCCTTAACATATCTCTGAAAAAGAAAATATGTCAGCCTCATAGGAACTGAATCCAGATTCCTTACTTAATGACAGAACCTGCCAGGGACTTTGCTGCTTCTTGTCACTCTTTTTATCCTTTGCTCAAAGGATATCCTTTGCAGCTCCAGTAACGTTAATTGTTCTTTTCTTTCTGTACCTGCCCCTGCTTACGCTGCATGTGAATTTCCTTCTTGCCCTTTAGTTTGACCAGCAACTCTCAACTCAGCCCTGCTGGTCTCTGTCCTTCCTTTATTTTTTAAACCAGAGGACTGAGAGCTTTATGGAAAACCTCCTTGAAAGATTTGTCAGCTTCGCTCTGCTCCCTTGTCCCTGAGGGCAGTTTCTCAGGTGGTCCTATTGATTAATTTCTTGAACATCTGCAAATTTTCTTTCAGGGTCCTGACTTTATTCTTTGCCTGTCCCACCTCCCTCAGGGCTGTGAACTCCACCAGTGTGTCATCACTGCAGCCTAGGCTGCCTTCAATCTTGACATCACCTATTAGCGCACTTGTGTTGGTGACCTTCAGGTCCAGTGTTGCATCCTCCCTGGTGGGGCTATTACCTGGCATAAAAAGTCATCCTCAATGCACTCCGAAAGTCTCTTGGATTGGCTACAGCTCGCCGCGCTACATTTCCAGCTTATGCCAGGGTAGTTGAAGTCCTCCAGCAGGATAAGAGCCTGAGAGTGTTGTGCCTCCTGTAGCTGAGTGAGAAGGCTTAGTAGGTTCTCCCTGATTGGGCAACCTGTAGTACACGCTAACCACAAGGTTCCCTTTGTTGCCTCCATCTCTGATTCTTCCCCATTAGCTTTCAATCTGCTCCTGGCTATTCTTCAGAGACAGGTCTTCACACTCCATTTCTCAGTATAGAGTGCCCTCCCTTCCTTGCCTGTCCCTTCTGAACAGCCAGTATCTGTCTATAGCTGCCCTCCAGTCACAGGATTCATCCTGCTCTGTGTTGCTTTCTATTGTGTGAATCTGTTCTTCCAGGGATTAGTAGCAGCCTAGACTTTAATTTCCAATGCAGAATTCATGCTTAGGTAAGGCATAAAACTAGTGGCCTAATTATAACTCTGACCTTTTTTACTTGAAAAGCTAAGTGTTCTGTCATTGTCCTAAAACATTTTAATACTGTAAGCATGTATCTCACCCATTCTCTTTGTAGAGATATTGCGGTGCTACAGAATTCTTGTCCTAAATCACAGCAGTGTGTTAAATATTTTGTTTCACTCTGTGATGAAACAAGTTCTGTAATATGTAATTTAAAAGGTTTTGAAGAAAACAGGACAAACCCCCCCAGACAACTAGGAAATATAAGATAATTCGGAATAGTAACTTAGTTCTTTGAAATTTGAATTGTAAATATTTCTGTACCTGATGTCCTTGATAATGATTGCTCTTGTATTTTCTACCATTTTTCAAATTCATTGCCAAAGGCTGATGAAAGTCTAGCTTGAATGAACTGTCAGAGTGAACTTCCCTTCCCTACAGTACATTTCCTGTCTCCCACTGTTATAGCCAGGAAGGAGGTGTACCTAATACGAGGCACAGCCACTCTACTTTTAAATGCATGACTCCTGAAACGGAAGTAATTTTGTGCATGGCTGCCACTGTATCTGGTGGTCAGGGACCTTGGATTCCCTGGTCAGAACTAGGGAAGTTTGTGTGTCTGAATAGGATCAAAAAGTCAGCATGCCTTACAAGTAGCTTGTGAATTAACACCAAAACCAAACTGTTACGGAACTTCTATTGTGGCAGCTATCTCTTCTGCTTCAGTTACTTAGGAATAAGCAGGATCTGTTTTTAAAGCCTACTGCTGGTGCTATTCTGCATTTTTATGCAGCAGATGCCAGAAGCATTTCTGCAGGAGTTGTTTACCTTTGCTCAGTGGTACTTTCAAGACATGTATTTTCAAGCCTACCTGGGGAGAAGCATGAGCACTCAAGTGCTGCCTGTGCACAGGAAACACAACATCTGAGTAAAAAACTGCAGACTGCAAGACAGAGGCAGAATCTGGAAATAAGGAATCTTTCAACCAAGCAAGTGCTCATGACCGTGTGCTTCTATTAAGATTCTTCTTATGATTGCTATCCTTGCTCTGAGGATTCTTGAGCTGATCACTGTGCAACAGCTCAGGTTCAGTGAAGGTAGGGACAGAAACTGATCTTCTTCCCTCTTCAAACAACAGCCTTAATAAAATTGCATGGAAAATACACACTTGCATGTTCTCCTCTTTACCTCCCATTGATTTCCTTCAAAGCTGTAAGAAAATGCAGACCTAGACTTCCTGACTGAACTTCCTTCCCAGTAGAAATACAAGTGCTTTTTATTTAAAGTATAAAAGCAAATTGTATGTTAAGTACTGCACCATGATATTCCATAATTCCTCAGAAAAGTGCTGACTGTCTTCATAGGAAAAACATATCAGTTTTGGTCCTTCCTTAAGGTTGTCAGGGCTAAATTCAGCTGGGGTCAACATTAGGGTTGAGGTAAACAAATGTGGTGTTCAACAAGGCCAGGTTGGACAGGGCTTTGAGAAGCCTTGTCTGGTTGAAGGTGCCTCAGCCCATGGCAAAGGTTTTGGAACTAGATGGTCTTTAAGGTCCCTTCTAACCCTAACCATTCTGTGATTCTGTGTATCTTTATACAGTGTGCTTTAACTTGTGATCCATAGTAATCTATCCAGTGTAACATGGAAAAAACCCAAACCAAACCAAACACAAAAAAATCACAGACCACCTACCTTGATTGCTATATCAGCCTTGGAGTCTAGTGTAGCGCCTTAGTGTTTTGTCTGTCCCATAAAGCGTTAATTTCATATGTATAGCTACAGTCCTGTAATGTCACCAGCACTGCTTTGATGTCTCTATATCATCATTCCCTCCCTGCATTTGATGAGCAAAGTGGTCAGCAGGAGCCCTTTCAGCTGGACTTGCTAGACACACCTGCTTGTGGGTTTTGATTTCCAGCAGGGATAAATATGCTGTTGCACCACAGACCTGGGACTAAGCCTTCTATTTAATGTCTAAGCAACCTTTTGATGTCTTGGTATTTATTTCCATGCTGTCTTTAAAACAGAATGACTCCATGATATTGCTGTTTGATTTATAAAACACAGGCTGAAAAACAAATTGAAAGTGAAAAAGCTACTAGCCCAGTGGATACTGACTTTTCAAACAGAAATTCCATTTAATTCTGGTAGTTCCTGCATACTTGTCTAAGTATGTTTAGAAGTAAAGTTTTGCAAGTGAATGGAAAAGTCATGAATTGTGACTATTTGCAGCAGCCTCTATTTGTAGAAGTCGCTATTTGTAGAACTCTTGCTGTATGCATTCTTCTGATCAGGAGCAACAGCTGCCAATCTACTTTAAATACGAACTTGCATATTACCCATTTAAGTAACTACAATGCCTAGCATTTCCCTGGAATAAATGTGTATAGCTACTTAAAATTCTATTTGTAAGAAAAGAGCTCTATTTTAAGTTTGTTTACACCTTTAACAAAGTGCTGCGGTTTTATGTGATTTCTTTATATAGGATATGATTTATCAGTTCCTGAAGCTTCTGTATGATGAAGATCTTACAAATATCATCAATATATCAGGTATTGAAATTATAAAGATGTTCTGCACACCTAAATAAATTCTCTTTGGTGTAGATGATAGGAGCTGGAGAATAGAACTCTTGGAGCCAAATTTATGAAAGCTGTTCACAGGGCAGTGAATATATGCTTTAAATATGTAATAAACCCTTCTTACAGATGGTGAAAAAAGCTGCTGCTGCAGTGATAGAGCAGAATAGTTGCTGCTTTTGTCATCCCTTAGAGCCAGCAGTTGTGATGGGAATGGCATCACCAGCAGTGTCATCATCAACACTGCTGATAAGTATGTGGAGCTGGAAGGAAGCATGAGAATATTCAGAGGGAGAAAACCTTTGAAAAATTAACAAGCCCTTCAACTTTTGGAAAAGTAAGTTTAATGCATATGACACTGCATGAAGGAAGCTGTTATGAAATGGATTAAATTTAGTCTACAGTCCATGTTTGAGTTTAAAAATCAGGAAGCATATGTATTTCCAGATGAGATAAAATGTCACAATTTTAATGTTTTTCATCAACTTCTCTGGTTACAACAGTGACGGTTTAGGGGTACAGCAGTGTAGGGTTTGGAGAAACAGTAGTACTTTTTGCTGGGCCACTGACTTACTGGAAACAAAAAAATCCCAAACAAATCACCACCACCACCAGTTTCAGCCACTCAAGACTTTCTTTGGGCTTTCAGATCTGATTTTTTTTAACATGAGAAACACTACAATGGGCTTGAACAGCATATGTATGGCAGAAAATTAAATATGGTGTTTGTAGTTCATTACTAAATGTTTTTTTAACATTTTTAGGGCAAGAGCCTCCTGTGTTTTGACAGATAACTATGTACAGAACAACACATGCAAGAATAATGAGAATGTAAGTATCTAGTATTTAGGTATGGTTGTTCTTAAGAAATTGTCTTTGCTGCAAGACTAGCTGGGGTAGTAAAAGACATGCTGGTATTTTATCTCTGTGAAATAAGACGAAGTTCTACTATTTTCCTGTTTAATATTTTATTAATGTAACAATTGTTTATCTATCTTGTCATCTGCAAGCTTTTTTTGTCAAGTACAGCCATCAGCAGCAGCTGTCACTGCAGAACAGTTGCAAGCAGTGGTATCAGGTATTCAGGAGCAAGAGCAACTCTCAGCTATACAGGACTTGGAAGCCTTGCTTTCCTCAGTAGTACATGTACTGCAGTTTGGGATCCTTTGTCCTAGCCCATTTAGTCTTTGTTGCACCTATAATATCCCTCATTAACCAGCATGTGACACCTTTCTAGAATTATGTTTGGCACTGTGTAGGCACTTGATATATGGGTAGTGCTATTCATACTTTTTCTTCATTTCCCTCAAGGTCAAGCTTCCTTTTAGCATTCCAGCTGCTTTCTGAATTCATAATCCATCTTTCTACCCACTTAGCTGCCTTTCCAAGATTTTATTTTGGTGCTTACCAGGGCACTATTAGAATACATCATGAGGGTATTTATAAATGATGCATATAACCCTGTTCTTTCCTTAGTAATGTGAGAGTAAATTATCATTTAAATGCATATAGGTGAAATCAAAGTTATGGGGGGGGGGGGGGAAAAGAAGGGTTATTACTTAAGTAAGGTTCCAGTGAGGGGAAGAATTTGGTTATTACTTAAAAAAGGTTCCAGTGAGGGATGGGATTTGCATTTAACTGCTTCAGCTTTAACCATATTTTACAGATATTGACAATTCCACAAAACTAGAAATTTACCTATCTAAACAAATATTGCGGTAAGTGGTAGTTGGTTTTGTTCTTGGGTGGTTTGGTTTTTTTTGTTGGTTTATTTTTTTGGGGGGGGCTGGGGTGGAGGGTTGGGTTTTTTTGGGAGTTTTTTTTGGTTTTTTGTTTTCTTGGGGTTTGTGTGGGTTAGTATGTGTGTGTTTTTGTGTTTGTCCTGAGCAGCCTCACGGGGAATCCACATACCTGAGATACACTGGATGTAGGTGTGCCTGTGTTCAGCCTTGTCTCTGACTGCTGTCACTTACTGAATGGCCTTCTTGGATACCATTCCTGACTTGTTACCTTGCCTTACTAGGGCTGTGATAGACCCCATCCATGTCATGCAGACAGTGGGATTGAGCATGAGTGTCCTGCCCTGGCCTGTGTTGGAGTGTCACCCTTTGCTTCTGGGTTGCCTGTCCTTGTGGAGTCCCACTCTTGCTTCTCCTTGACCCTTGTATGTTCTGGTTCCTTTAGACCAAGCTGACAGATTTCTGCATTATACACCAACTGGAAAAAAAAAAGGCGATAGAAATGTAGAGTTTATGACAGAAATTCAAGAATAATGTCCTACAGATATGTTTATTAGTCATTTACTGGAAAGTAAATAAAATAGATAGCGGAACCTTTCCAATCAAGAAGTCAGTCACCCATAGTATTAATTTTGAAATAATTACTGAGACAAAAAAAAAAATCCTTTTTTGTATTCACACTTCCAGCAAGTAAATGTCATGACAGATACAATAATGACCACAATAAAAATAACAAGATGATAGTATCACTAAGCAATGCAAAATTAAGTCGGTTATTCATGACTACAAAGCACTAGTAGGTCACAGAAATGTTCTGACAGAGAGTGACCAAAACAGTAGCAAAGGAAACTTAAAATACACAGTTGCAAGTACAAGTACAGTCAGAACAATGATGTAGTTCACAGTCATTTCAAGGTCTTGCACGAGCTGTTCTGGTTGACTGTGCTATGTGCAGGAGGGTGAATTAGGCGATTTCCAGAGGTTGCTCCAAACTCTTCCTTCCTGTGATTCTATGATTTCAAAGTTTCATAAGTAAATTCCTCATCCTTCTGACTCTTCCAAAAACACTAGCCTCTGACTACACAGGTTTCATTTCACTTATACACGTACTGTGATGGACATGTATATCTCATACACATGTACGAGATGTACATGTAACCACATGTACATCACGCATGTTTCAGTTTCTCCTACCAAACATGTCTAAAGGTCTCTCCCTACATCACACCCTTACATTCATGTTATTTCTGTACACCTGACATGCTGCTTGCTTGTTTTCTGCCCCCACCGCTTCACATTAACTCACATTCAGGACGTAAATATATTATCTTAATTCCACTCAAAAAAAACACAACTGTGGAAGCTCTGAAATGAATACAAAAATATCTGTGCATAATCTTTGCAAAGATTTTTATTTCAAGATCCAGCAGTAACATGGCTTTATTTATTTCTTACTTGACTCATAGGTAGAGTGAGTTTTCATCTGTTCAATCTTAATTCACCAAAAAAAAAAAGAAACCAAAGATGCAACTTCCATCTCAGGATTTCACTGTGCTACAGATCACTAGTAAGTCAGAGACCATTCTAGACATATGTCACCAAAAGTTTTCCATGTTCTTATAAACCTGTAAAGTTACTTTTTTTGGCTACTATTTGATGATAGGATACTGGACTAAGAGGACCTTTGAATTATCTTACGTTACTGGTTTTACAAGCAGAACTTCCAAAATTATAATGCATATAATGTCTATATCTTTGTTTAAATATGTATATACCTCTATATAGATGTAATAATTAATATGTATTCTACTAGTAACATGAGGCTGTCAATATCTTCCCCTAGTAGCACTGGAAAGAAATACCTGTAGGAACATGCAGACAATTAGAGGCAATTTTTTAAAAATAAAATCTTCCTAAAGTCCCAATTTCTTGAATAAATGTCCAGTCCTTTTTTATTAATTTCTCTATCATAACTTTATTTAAGATAAAGAGATTATGATTTTATCATCATTGTGAAGTACTTTGCTCTGTACGTATGATAATGAGAGATACCATAAAAGATTTTAAACTATGTATGAATATCTTATGTCTAGGGATTTTTTATGAGTTCAGGCACTTACCCTTCAGTAAGGAAGATTTTTGGGTCAACAGGGGTACCCTCACTCACTCAAAAATACCAATCAGCCACATTGCTTTAGTTACCTCAGTTGAAATAGAAGTATACAGAAAATTCTGTCCCATTAATGGAATACATAGTTAGAATTTTGTTTGCAGATAATGGATTTGATCTCTGAGGGTAGGACTAATTTTGCTTAGCACCTGTCTTCTGAGTTGAATGTTTATATTCTTATTACAGAAAAGAGGAAACCGTCTGATTTTAAACATTTGCTCTTCGATGGGAAGAATAACACTATAAAAGTACTGGGTTCTCTCTACTGAGTGTGAAAAGTCTAGCCAACTAACTGAAGTGTAAGTGTGTGCCTTGTAGATGTTAACATCTGTCCAGGTAATAATTTAAATGCCAAAATAGAAACAAACCTGATATTAGATAAAAATATTTTGAAGGTATTTGCTATTTGCATACTGTGCCCTTTGCTCTTCTTGTGCAAATACATACAAAACAGCACACAGTTTTATTTATTGTTTCTTAGAATAAAGACTGTGGTACTCATTGATTTCCTGTGGAGATAATTAGAACCACCTTGTGTGCTACCCAATACCTAGTTACTCCTACGTACACAGAATTAAATGGAATACTGCAGATCAATAATGTAAGCAAGGCTCCATTCAGTTTTTATAGAAACAGAGTTTGAGGTCCTAATTTGAGTGACTAATTTATGTAGACTGTGACTTGAGTTTCATGTGGTCTCCCACGTTCACCAGTATACAATGCCTATCTAACAAAAAGGGCAGGAAGGAGGACCCTAGAAACTACAGGCCTGTCAGCCTAACCTCAGTTCCAGAGAAGGTCATGGCGCAGATCATCCTGAGTGCGATCGCAAAGCATGTGCATGAAGAACAGGGAATCAGGCCCAGTCAGCACTGATTTGTGAAGGGGAGGTCCTGCTTGACCAACCTGATCTCCTTCTATGATATGGCAACCAGCCTGGTTGATAAGGGAAAGACTGTAGACATTGTGTATTTGGATCTTTAGTAAAGCATTTGACACTGTCTCCCACAGCATTCTTCTGGAGAAACTGGCATAGGTGTATTCTTTGCTGGGTTAAAAACTGGCTGCATGGCAGAGCACAGAGAATAGTTAGGGATCTGATCTGGACAGGCAGGTGTGGCTGATTGTATGAGGTTCAACAGATAAAGTGCTGGGTCCTGCATTTGGGCTCCAGCAACTCCATGCAATGCTACAGGCTTGTGGAAGAGAGGCTGGAAATCTGCTCAGCAGTGCTGGGGTGCTGACTGATGGCTACTCAACATGAGCCAGCTTGTGCCCAGGCAGCCAAGAAGGCCAACAGCATCCTGGTCTGTATCAGCAATAGTGTGGCCAGCAGGGCCAGGGCAGTGATCATGCCCCTGCATTGGGCACTGGTAAGGCTGCACCTTGAATCCTGTGTTCAGTTTTGGGCCCTCACTACAAGAAAGACACTGAGCTCCTGGAGACAGTCCAGAGAAGGGCAACAAAGCTGGTGAAGGGTGTAGAGAACATGTCTTGCAAGGAACAGCTGAGGGAACTAGGGTTGTTCAGCCTGAAGAAGAGAAGGGGTCTGTATCAGTCTACAGCTGCCTGAAAGGAGGATGGAGCAAGGAAGTGGCTGGTTTCTTTTCCCAAGTGGCAAGCGGTCAGGTAAGAGGTAATGGCCTCAGGCTGCACCAGGAGAGGTTTAGGCTGGATATTGGGAAAAATTACTTCATTGAAGGGGTGGCCAGGCATTGGAATAGGCTGCAAGTGTTCAAAAGCTGTTACAGACGAGGCCCTTAGTGACATGGTCTGATGGTGGACTTGGCAGTCCTGGGGTAGAGGTTGGACTTGATGATCTCAAAGATCTTTTCCAGTCCAGCTGATTCTGTAATTCTATGACTGGATTTTGACATCCTAGTGAGGAGAATTTCCGATAGAAAAATGTCATTAGTAACTTGTACACAGTAGGAAAATAAAACATGCTTCTAACTGGCATAATCAGTGTTTCATTATGACTGAAAGCAGCAAAAACATTTAGGCATCTGAATACTTACTCATGTAGTTAAACCTTAAAGTGTAGGAAAGCCAAGATTGTGATTAGACATCTTAGGTTCCTATATTTATGTGATTCTAAATATGCCTTTGATAGCTCATCTTGGTTTCACATAATTTAAATAGGCAGCTGTCAAGAGTGGTTTTGTACATCCTATACACAAAAGATCCCTGATTTGTTCCCATTAGAGCCATATTTCAAAATGTTGAGCAGTCGTACTAATCTGATGTATCAGGATTGTTCATTATCATAGTCTGTTATTAGCATATAATATGATTTTAACAACTTCCTTAGCTTAATTTTAAATTTGGATGTTCATGGGCTGTATTATAAATTCTAATCAGAATGATGACTACTGATATACTTGTTCGCCTCCCCACATCACAATTTCTAGTGTTTGCTTTTGTACCACTTACAGAAATGAGGGGAATGATGTCCCCTCACTTGATGCTGTGGCTGTAAATGTCCTATCATTAAGCACCTGACACTCTCCATTTGTGGTACAAAGAAGGTGCCAGATATGGAACTGTGAATTCCATGTATTCTCAAAGTCTTTAAGTTTTATGCGCATCAGCTCTCAGATACTGAACTAATAGGCCATACATTTATGACACATGAAAAAATTATTTGAAACACCGACCATGCTAATGTCATTGAAGGAGTATAAGGGTGATTCAGGGGACGAAGGAGTATCTAGATACGCAATGGCCATCACGAAAGAGGATGAGCATGTCAGAAATTGTGCAATTTTTTGCAATGAATGAAATTTTAAAATTCCCATTGACTCCTATGGGATGAGACTTTTTGCTGGTTTGTTTTCTAAAGTTTCCCCCGAGTAACTAAGTTTCTCCTGAAATCATCAGTTCTGAATGTTTTTGTACATTCATAAAATAGATTGATATTTAATGTTTGGGGAAAAGTGCATCTGTTAATATTTTCTGAAAACATTAGTGAAAAGTGTTTCCCAGTTGAAGTCCCTAGTTTTCAGAAGAAGTAATGGAGACATCATAGATACCTTCCAGAGAACAGAAATCTCAGCAGGTGGGAAATGTTTGTTTTGTAATCAACATTATGTAGTTATTGTTAAGGAATGTGATTTTTTTTTTTCTTTTTTTTTTTTTTTCCCCAAAGCTGACAATTTTGGATTTTTTCACTTGCATATTTCCATTTAAATTTTCTAGTGGGAAAAAATGGATGCTTAGGTAAGGATTTGATTCTCATCGACAGCAATTGTTTACCTAGAAAGATTTGGTTTTACTGGTGACATCACATGATGACTGATGGGAACATTCTCAATATACCTTGAAATATATGGTAGCATGTAGCAGGAAATCCTACTTGGAAAAATTCAAATTGGCTTGAATGGAAGAGTAATGGGCTTAGTTGTACTCCACAATTGCTGTAAGAAATGACAAACAAAGAGTGTAGTCAAATTGCCTGCCATAGAATTGAATCAGTTAAATTCAAATGTGATTTAAGAAGCAGATTATACATTATCATGCTATAGAGTGGAAGAAATAAAAACAATAGTACAAAAGTACAAAATACAGCTATTGCTGATTTGATCTGATCTTTAGTAGAATTTGACATTGGTCTAAAATCTAAAGACATGAATTTTTGTCACTGATGTCTGGATTACAAGATTCCCAATTTTTAAATATTTTTTGGTTGGAGGGTCAGGGGGAAGAATATCTTAAAAATATAATGATATAACTACTTAAATTTCACTGGAATTTGACCTTTGTTGCACTCAAAATATATTTTTTCTGTAGGAAAGTGAGCAAGCCGTGCATGCAGAGAAAAGATCATTGTAAATCTATTTAAATTCATAATACTCTAACCAAATTGTAGAATCATAGAACAGTTTGGATTGGAAGATGCGTTTAAAGATCATCTAGTTCAATCCTACTGACATGGACAGGGACACCTTCCACTAGACCACATTGCTCAAAAGCCCTGTCCGTCCTGCCCTTGAACACTTCCAGGGATGGCTCATCTACAATTTTTCGGAGAAAACTGTTGTGGTGTCTCACCATCCTAGTCACAAAAAAATTTTCTCATGATGTCAAATCTAAACCCACCCTCTTAGAGTTTAAAACCATTGCTCCTTGTCCTGTCAGCAGAGGCCTTGGTAAAAAGGCTTTCTCCATCTTTCTCATAAACCCCCTTTATATGTTGAAAGGCTGCAACAAGTTCTTCTGGAACCTTCTCTTCTCCAGGCTGAAAAACCCTGACTCTCAGCCTTTCTTCAAAGGAGAAGTGCTGCAGCCCTCTGGTCATTTTCACAGCCCTTACCTGGATCTGTTCTCACAGCTCCCATGTTTTGCTTGTACCAGAGCTGAACATGGTACTCCTCATGGGGTCTCAAGAGAGCAGTGCAGAAGGCCAGAATCACATCCCTCAACCTGCTTGACCACACTTAGTTTTATGCAGCACAGGATGTGGTTGGCTTTCTGGGCTGCAAACACACATTGCTGGACCATGTCCCATTTTTCATCTGTCAGTACACTGGAGTCCTTCTCTACACGGTTGTGCTCTATATGCTCATCATTCAGTCTGTACTTACACCTGTGGTTATCCTGGGCCAGGTGCATGACCTTGTGCTTGGCTATGTTGAACTTCATGAGGTTTGCATCGCCCTATTCCTCAAGCCTATTAGGATCTCTCTGGATTGCATCCTGTTTTTCCCTTTAGCATACCAACTGCATGATCATAGAATCGTAGAATCTGTGATGCCTCTAGATTGCATCCTTTTTTTCCCTCTAGCATACCAACTGTATGATTCGTGTTATCTGCAGACTTGGAGAAAATAAAACAAAAATTTACATAGGAAATATAGAACAAAGTTGTTATACTGTTTATATAGAAAATATACAACAAAATTGCATGTGTTTATCAAACTGCTATAAATACCATTTTTTTGGAGATAGTGTCTTTTTGACTTGGAATTTTATCATCAAAGATAAAGATGTGCTTTCACTGATAATCTCTCAGCTGTATCATAGTAAATGAGTCCTCATTCTAGTTTTTTTCTAATCCAAGTTAAAGTCCTAGCCTCCACTTTGTTAGTATTAATATAAATATCTCTGAAGGCTCAACTAAGAGTAGTCTTAAAGAGAGTTCATACATTTGGGTGATACTATAGTGGTCTACAGTAGACTTCTGCTCCAGCCCCCAGTTTTAAGTATTTAAAACTGTAACGTCCCACAACAAGAAGAAATTACCATTGTTTCAAATTCTACAATTAAAAGGTTCATATAAGATTATTTCTTTATTTCTTCAGCTACTTAGACGTTCTAAGCATATCTCTTTCAGGTTCTAGACTTTTTGTTGGGAAAGCAGCCCTGTCTGATTTGCAGCATGCTCGATTTTTCTCAAGTACCTCAGCCTTTCAAAAGACTGATAAATTCTGATCTCGCATCTCAGCATTTGCAGAGCAAGGCTCCTGGAACGGTGGGAGCTAGAAAGACTCAAGCCACATGTCTCATCACTTCACTCTTACTTTGTTGATAGTTTTTGTTATTCTTTAAATACACATAAGCCTTCTTTTGACTTAATTTTATGCCTTCAGGCAGGCAGAAATATAAAATTGAGCAAAAAAGGTTATAGATGAAATTAATTAAAATTTAATAGAGGCATTTCCTTCTTCATAGGGGAATTTAATAAGCATAAACAAGGAAATACTCAATAAGAACAGTCTTCAGCTCCTCTGTAAGACTTCCTTAAGGTAGCATATGAAAATCTAAAATGTTTAGCAATTATCTGATAGTGGAAAAGCCATGTATATTTTTTATTTGTTGGTATAGTGTATGTTAAGATGCTGATAAATAGCATCTTAACAGCTAGTAAATTATTTTTGTCTCTCCATTATAGCATTGAAACATTTTAGTACATAAAATATGAGGAGGATTCTTCAATATAAGAGTGAAATAGATCAAGGAAACATGTAGAGTTGCCAAACATAATTGAAATAAGAAAGGATTCAGAAACTGTATAATAAACCCCCATTTTTAACAAAGCAATTTTAACATGACAATACCAACAAGTCATTTGTGTAGCATTTTATTTAAATACCTATACTTCAAATCTTAAAATTGTACCAAGTTTTGATATATGACTACCTAATAAAATAGAAAACTATTTTTTCAAATTGCAATTACTCCATGTTAGTTGAATAAATAGTATTAAGCACACAAACATAAAGTGGGAGCATATGGTATTAAATATGTCAGTGGAATTTAAAATAAAAATCCCAAAAGGCATCACCTTCGTGTTTTCTGCATGCCTGTAGAACATGCAAATGGAAACATTAGTATTTTTGACTTGATGGTTTTGCAGGTCTTTTCCAACCTAGTTGATTCTATGATTCTGTGATTAATGGAGATGGTGAAGTTATGAAGTTGTGCACTCTATAAATAGTCATATGTTCTTTGCCATAATTAAAGGAAATATATTTACTTGGTTAATGTACCTTTTCCCCACATATTCAGTTGCACCAAATTGCTGGGTAAGACGTATGCATGACTACTTCTGAAAAATGAAAGACGGTAACTTTGGTCTTCTAATGCTCAGTGAATCTAAGCTGTAAGCTTAGAAGAAAAATTGCCAGATATGGCTGCAGGCCTAGTGGAGATAAAGAAAGCAGAACTATATCATCTATGTAAAGTAAGAAAATAGTTCAAGTCATTGAACAGCTGTGATAGAAATAAAACAAGAAATATTTCATACTTGTGCTTACATGCTGTTCAGCTTCAATTTTTATGTAAATGATAAGAAACCTGCATGAGGTAGTTACAGATGTGGAAACATGTATCATTGAAGAGTCTGTGAAGAATCAAAATGATAATAATGTACCTAATGGTTTCGACCTCCAAATCTCTCAGTTATTGGACCGTAGAAGCTACCAGCCAAAGCCCTGTCAGTATGACCATCTGAAATGAATTAATGTTTTGTTATCACAGCATTTCCATATTTACTAGGACAGTTCTTTCAGGCAGTACATATATAAATATATATACATATATATATATATACACTTGTGTGCTTTTACTCATGAGCAGCTCTTAAGTTACTGTTTATTGTTCTACACCCTCCAAAAGGACTGAAAAGCAGATATTAGGTCAGTTACTAGTTTTTTCAGTGATTCCTTTCTTCAACAGATGCATCCTGTAACTTACTTGGTATGTGTGACCTTTATCCAAATTCTGCGAAGAAACTGTCCATCTAAATTTCCCTTGAACTTTAATGTTTCATGTGTAGGCTGCTTCTCTGAGGAAATTTCCTGATTCACTGCTTTTAACTTATCTAACTTTTATAAACAAGAGTACAAGAAAAAATGAGGAATTTTTAGATGTCTTGAGGCCATAAGTGAAACCACCTTTTCAGAGATAAATTTGTCTTTACTCTCTTGTGAAGTATTTTGGCTGAAAGTGCAGACACTCCAGATTGTGGTGCTCCACATTTAGAACTGAAAAGAGAATGAAAATAGTTTCAAAAGGTGGGAAAGAAGGCATGAAAAATAAGGAACTCTGATTTGTAATGTGGCTTGTAATCATAAAAATATCCAAAACTAAAGAAAGCCATGAATAAAGGATTAAGACAATTCAGCAGTGGAAAGTAATATACCAACAGATTGTGAACACAGTGCTCCCAAGAGAATATATCATAAACCAGTTTGCTAAAACTGTTTTTAGGATTTTGTGCTACCTTTGGAATTGCTTTGGAATTGCTTTAAATTTTATTATGATCTGTGTGATTTAGAACTGCAGCTTTTCCATCTTATCTTCTACACTATTTTCCACATTGACATCACTGTGACCATTTCCATCACGTTGAATCATACTGTGATCTGGTGTGCTTTGTTCTTTCAGTAATAACTATTTCAGGGAGGCTATGAATTATGTTTCACTAAAATGACAGATAAAAAAGTTAGGATTTTTTTATTCTTTTAATGACACTTAAATTACCCATTTACTGGCCTTCACAGTAGCAGCCAGAAGTCTCTTCCTTCTGCTGTTTTTGAATAATCTTCAAGTTAGGCTTAAGGCTAAAGTCATGTTTTTGTGTAGCCTAGCAGTTGCCAGAAGAAAGTTGCCATAGTTCTTAGCTGTCAATAAGAAGTTCTTACTATTCTTTTTTAGTAAACATGAGTTTCTTTACTGGAAAGCATGCAAAATAGAACTGGTTCACAGTGGGTTGATCTTGGCTGTCCTCCAGGTGGCCACCAAACTGCTCTGTTGCTCCCCCCTCCTCAATAGGACACAGAAAATATGACAACAACCTCATTGATCAAGATAGGGAGATCACTTAGCAGTTACCTTCATCGGCTAAACAGACTCACCTTGGGGAAATTAATTTAATTTATTGCTCATCAAATCAGAGTACAATAATGAGATAACAAATCTAAAACTACCTTTCCACCCGCCCTTTACTTCTAACCAGGCTTAACTTCACTCACAACTCTACCTTCTCCCCTTAAGCAGCACAAGGGATTGGTGAACAATTATTGTGATCAGTGTGTAACATGTTGTCTCTGCTATTCCTTCCTCCTCCTCCTCCTCCTCTCCTTTTCTGGTGCTCTAGTGTAGGGTCCTTTCCACAGGATACATACAGTCTTTCATGAAATTCTCCAGCGTGGGTCCTACCCACTGAGTTGCAGTTCCTTCAGAACTGCTCCATTGTGGGTCCTTTCTGTGGGGTACAGTTCTTCAGAAACAGACAGCTCAGTGTCAGTCCCCTGTGGGGTCACACGTTGTGTCAGAAAACCTGCTCCTGTGTGGGCTATCCATGGGCTGCATCTTCTTTCAGGGCACATCTGCCTTCCCCAGCATGGGGTCCCCCACTGGCTGCAGGGTGGGTATCTGCTTGACCATGGAGGGGACATCCTCCATCACCATGGTCCATTCCAGAGGATGCCTGGAGCACCTCTTCCACTTCCTTCTTTACTCATCTTGGTGTCTGCATAGTTGTTTCTCATATATTCTGACTCCTCTCTCCCAGCTGCTGTTGCATGGCATATTTTACCCTTTCTTAAATGTGTTATCAAATACATACAACCAGCACCACTGATTGGCTTAGCTGTGGTCAGTGGTAGGTTCATCCTAGAGCTCTCTGGATCTGGCTGCATCTGATATGGGGGCAAGTTCTGGTGTTTTCTCACAGGGACTACACCCCTGCTACATTCCCAACTCCCTGCGACCAAAACCTTGCCACATAAACTCCATACAGTAGTTTTGGGGGGGGGGGGCAAGGAGGGAAACACAAAGCTATAGTTTTTCTGATTTTTGAAAGAAAAGTCCAAACTTGTAAGTCTTAAACTCTTTTTGAGTTATTTTACTATTTACCCTGCAGCTTTCAAAATAATAAATTTTAGCTTTCAAGGAATTTTATTAACAAATGTTGAACATGATTTTAAATATTTGCAAATTAAAGATTGTGCAAGAATTTGGAATCTTGAGTCCCTACCTTCTTTTACTTCCTGCTCTTCTTTCTTAAGTGTCAGTCCTTGCTTCTTGTATCTTTGTATGTTGATTTTCAGAAATAATTGTAATGAAAGAAAAAAAGCCAAAATGAATATAGTGAGTGTACTGTATAATTGTTAAATACATTACACATTTGTTAAAACCAGTTCAGTCCAAAACTAAAACTATTTTCCTCACATTCAGCTCATGCAAAGATACAGAGTTGTAACTACACAGGTGGTACAAATATATCATAGCAAACTTAATTATTTGTGAGCTTCAGCAGAGAAAGAGCCAAATAAATCTGAAGCAATTTAAAATAAATGTGGATTTTGGCTACTTTTTGTTGGTTTATTTGTATTAAATAATTTCATTGCATGGTGGTATTTCTAGAGCATGGCAAAATTGCCTATCATTTGGAGAGCGTAAAAATGTTAAAGGAAAAGTGGAAACAAGATAAAATTGCTCCATTTCCTCATGCTTCATAACAATTTTGTTTTTAAAGCCAGAAGACTCTAACTACTATTTTAACATCCTGTCTTACTACATATAACGTATATGTATGCATATGTGACAAGAATAAGCAAATTCTGTCTTTGACATATGGCTCTTTAGAATATATATTTTTCCTAATAAGAGATTTGGCCAATGATTCTTAAGTAAATACTCTTTAACTTAATAAAATAAAAAGTTCATTATATATAATAGAGTATTTACAGAATTCATATAGGGATAACATTTTTAGGGCTGTTGTTAAAAAAAACAGAATTACTAAATAATGAATGTTTCATCTTCATTTTACTGTGTTTTTTGCTGATTACCTCAGAGGAGCATTTTTGGTATCACTGAGAAGTTTTTTTAATAACAATGATTTCTGACTGGTCCTTGGAATGTTCATTTCATGTGCAAAATGGCGTTTAGTGAGAATCTAATATATTTCCTCCTCTAGAATGTAATGGAATGTATTTTGCTTAGAAATTATAAGAAGATGTAACTTTAATTTGCAGGGTATATTATTGGAGTGAATTGCAACATATTTCTATATAACAAAGGTGGAAAAAGAGTTTATGTATGAAGAGTGACGTTGTTAAGTTTTCAAGGTTACATCTAATCATCCCCCAGTCCTGATAACTGTCATTAACAGAGTTTCATACTTGTTCACATACTGGGAAATCCAGTGCTTTCCTGTGCTATCCTAAAAGCAGATACCCTCTGAAAAAGTAGTAATCAGTTAAAACATTGTCAGCAAAAAAAGACAGCCAATGACATAATCCAAATTTTATCTTTTTTAAACTGTTTACCAGAAAAAAAACTTTTTTTTTTTTTTTTTTTTTAAGTTAAAAATTGGATCATTTCATTTGGATACTTTTTCCCTTGTTTACTTTTAATTGAAATAGTTCAGTGAGGTCATAAAAATGACCTAGAGAATTGTACATCTCTGACTTTGTAAAATTTGTTTTATGAAACTAATAATGAGATGTTTAGGTTAAGTTTATTATTCACATTCTACATATAGCTAATGGACAGGGATGAACAGCCCTCCGGTAGAACACGTCACTTTGTAAGATGGCAGAGTAAATTCAGACAGTACTGCACAGAATCATAGAATCAACTAAATTGGGAAAGACCTTTTAAGATCATCAAGTCTAGCCATTACCTCAGGTCTGCCAAGACCATCACTAAAACATATCACTAAGGGCCTAATCTACACTATTTCTGAACACTTCCCTGGGCAACCTGTTCCAATGCCTGATTACCCTCTCACTGAAGAAATTTTTCCTAATATCCAGTCTAAACTTCCCTTGGCATGAGCCTGCAGTGTGCCTGGGCAGCCAAGAAAGCCAACAGCACGCTGGCCTGTGTCAGAAATAATGTAGCCAGCAGGGCCAGGGCAGTGATCATCCCCCTGTACTGGGCACTGGTGAGGCTGCAACTTGAATCCTGTTTTCAGTTCTGGGCCCCTCACTACACGAAAGACATTGAGGTGCTGGGGAAGGTACAGAGAAGGGTGACAAAGCTGGAGAAGGGTCTGGAGACTAAATCTTATGAGAAACAGCTGAGGGAAGTGGTGTTGCTTTTAGTCTGTAAAAGAGAAGGCTCGGGGGAATTTACCGCTTTCTGCAACTACCTGAAAAGAGGTTATAGTGAGGTGGTGGGAGTCGATCTCTTCTCCCAGGTAACAAGCCATAGGACAAAAGGCAACAGCTTCAAGCTGCAAATTAATTGCTTTTCTGTGACCAAAGTTAAGGAGCATGACTATGGACCTCAGTTTCTTTTCCTCCAACAAAGAGGATTAGAAGTTACTCACCTTTGAAAACACCTAAGAAAGAGTGTTTTGTAAGAACTAGGTGTATTACGTTATCTAAGTCAGAAAGTTTCGATCATTCCCACTCCTTAATTTGGTCCCCAAGTGGACCTATGTCTTCATGTTCCATAAGCAGGATGGCATGAAGAAATTTCTGTCAGCAGAAATACTCATTATTTGTGGAAACATCCACACCAGATCTTCTGAACATGACTTCATGATATTATATAACAATATGGGAACAAAGAGCACAACTGCCCGAGTGTGATAATTATTGAATACCAAAAGGATACAGAAAGCTTTTATAATGTGCTTATGTGAACAAATTGTTGTGAATAGCTTTTCTTCTTTCCCTTTGTTTCCTGGAGTGTTTATTTCTGAAGAGCACTGACTAATATTGAAATGCATAAGAGACAGTATCATAGGATGTCTGTAAAGCCTTGAAACTTTAAGATGCTTGAATATTCCTTCTGGGAAAATTTCTGTCAACTACAGATTGTAAATTCAAGATCACTTCATTACAAAGAGCAAAAACAAACAATGTGATAATTTATGTATTACCAAATACAGTTTTGTTAAATAAACTACAGCTTCTTACATTAAATGCACAATAGTTAGCAGTGGCAGGCAAAAGTGATGCTTACTCAGGTAGCTCTGAGAAACCTTCATGTTTTTGTTAATAAAGGTACAAACAGATGACATAGCTGCTGAAGTCTGACAATAGTCAAATCTTTAATACGTCTGATGGAGAATACGTTTGCTTACAATGCTGGGCTTCATATCATGACCTTAAGTAACTGGAAATATATGGTTTGACTAGGATAACTTATTTGAAAACAATGATATTGATAGCAGCTAATTAGAAAAGCAGGTTGAGTAGTGAGAAAAGCAGAAGATTAAGGATAACTGAAAAATTTAGGTATCACCTCAGAAAACGTAAGTAAAATTCATAGATGGATTCATTAATATTTTTCAGTTGACTAGTGCCTCAAGCCCTTGGTTTAATCAAGGAATGGTCAGTATTTTTCTGAACTTCCCTGTTAACATAATGATAAAAACATGTTTCATTTTGTTGTAAATCAAGATGAATTTCATGTTCACCTTCCCCGCTCCTCCCGTTTGTTTTTTTTTCGTGTTCTTCAAACCCTGCGTGTTCTCTGTTGGGAAAAAGCAACTGTGTTATGTCTTGAATACGTTTAGTCTGACTGATATAAGACATATTCGATAGGGTATGAAGCTATATGCCAAACAATGTTAAAGTTTTTATTGCAGTTAGCTAAGATTCTTTTTTTGTTCCCTTAATTATATTTGTGGAGAATTAAGAAGCTGTATGTTCTACTTCAAAGATGTGTACTTAGTGTATAGGACAAACTAGACAGTGGTCCCTGCAAATCTGTACTTGGCACTGAAGAGTGTGCAAAGCAGGGTAAATAAGTAGGCCCAAAGTATTTTTAACATACTCGACAGTGGCAAGGAATAGAACACTAGGGAAAAAAAACAACCCCTCAACTTTAAAAGGACAATAAGTTACTCATTGTGTGCAAAGGTTAAATACCACACATAAAGAGCTAATTAGTGTGTTACAGTTTTTAACCAAAATTTGACAGTTTTAGAGCAAATAGTGATAAATCTAGTGTAGAACTCATTCTTCCAGACTGAGAAAACAGCATTCAGAGGTACTGGAAAAGCAAAATAAATTAACAGTTCAAGAACAATTAATATAAATGAAAATATTAACATTATAGCACTAATCTTTCTTAATGTACATGAGAGGTTGCAAATCACTGAACATTTCTGAGCAGTGATTTATATAGTTGCACTGTTCAGTCCACTGAGCAGCCACTCCACCTAGCATGAATGAAGGGTTTATAACACAGCCTGTAATTATTACTTGAAAAACTTCTGTCTCTTAAAGGTCAAAGTTAGCACTGTGGGGTAGAAGATTATCCTAATATTTTTTTATTAGTGAATCATAGTTAAGTTGGCATAAGAGCAAAGCTAATTAAAACTGGTGCTCCAAAAAATAAAACAAACCAAAGGGGAAATGAAGGAAAGGGCTGAGAGGGGAATGAAACTGTAGAATAAAAATCAGATTATAAGAATGCCTTTTCACAGCATAGTTCATTGGCTTTGTAAAATTGCCTATTTACTATCTTACATAAAATGATACAAATCAGAATTAGGTTTCCCGGAATCAATGCATTTTACGATAACGTTAGCTCGGTTAAAAGTGACCATCAAAGTCAGTAACTTAATTTGGTGTTCAAATTGACATTACAAAATAAATTTCAGTATGATTTCTCTTTGGGAAGAGTAGAATTTTGACTTGGGGTTTGCTGGTTCACATTTACAGCCCTGTCTACCTGCCGTATTTGCAGTCCAGACTTAACTCTCAGATATTACAACTAACACCTTTAGTAAGGGGGGAAAGGGGAAGGAGCAGGAAAGATCAAATTTGTAATACTGAAAAGATACTATCATAGGAACAATGTGTTCACACTAGGCAGCTGGAAATAATGTAACTAAACAAAATATGTAGAACTCAAACTTCAGGTTGTTTTTGAGAATTCACAGATGAAATATTGACTGTGCAGAAATTCAGAAAATTTTGAAGAATATTCCAATCAAGCCGCAATTGCACCTGTTTTTAGCAAATAAAAGTTAACTATTTCATTCTCTATTGCCCTCTGCTGAAGTGAATTCAAGACTGGCACACATATGCTAATGTCTTGCCTACTATATTACCTGCAATATAGATAATAGAAAAATATATTATCTAATAGAGGCTTTCCAAATAATGTTTAGGTTGCCATTTATCAGATGTTTGGTCATCACATCTTGACATTCAACCAGATATTTATGGGCATTACAGTTAAATCTTGCAATAAACATAAATTTATTCTTACGAAAAAAAAGACCAAACCAAAAAACAGTATTTCTTTTAGGCCTATGTGAAAAGTGTTATTTTATTAAAAGGAAAATATTTACGTCCAGTTTCACCATTCTGAGTTTTTAATATTCCGTGTTACAGGGCAAGATTTTGCATCAAGGAGTAAACCCTGAAATGTTCTAAAAATGGTGACATCGTGAACACTGATGATTTCAAAAGACTTCATTGTTCACTAAACAAAAATGTCAGTAATCTTAGCTCTATTAAGAAAAAAATAAAAGATATAAACCCTGATTCAAGAAAATTATTCCATTGTATATCTTAGTTGGAAATCAACCACCAATTCAAAGTCTAAACTTACAGCGCACTTTCTTTTGTGCTTCTTGTATAGCAGGTAGGTATTCTACATGGGTCATTTTCAAGTATGGCTGCTGAAATAGCCTAAATATATATGTTAAATAGTAAACTTATAAACTCAGATGTTTCGTAACAAGATACACTAGACATCAACAATGGTGTAGCAATTTGCATTATCATACAGATTAATAAGTCCCAAGTTCTAGTCTGGTTTTGAATGCATAAGTCCTGTGTGATATGGGATAAATTATCCCATCCTAGATCTTTCAGTCTACTTAGCCATTCTCCTTAAGCTGCACAGGAACTGATGTTACCTTTCCTGTGTTTGAAATGAAGAAAATACAAAGGTTCTGCATTACAGGAGAAATGGTTATAAGGCGTGTCTTTGCAATAATTGAGAGAGATTTGAAAATTATTAACGTATGCCTGGGTAATAGCTAAAATATAGTCATATTTTACCTTCTCTACTTCTCTAGCTTTCTGTAAGTATTCATGTACCTGTGTACACATTTACTACAACAAACTAACTGTAAAACAGGTTTAGCTTTTCAGCTAATACGGATGAATTTTGTAAAAAACTAGGAACTAACCAAATCCAGTTGAATATATTCCTTTGAAAGTTAATGCGTCTCTTCAAGTTTCTTTCCTACAAGGTCAAGTTAAAATTTCTTCACCAAAAGTGTGGTCGTGCCCTGTAACTGGTATCCTAGGAAAGTGGTGGAGTCACCATCCCTGAAGGTATTTGAAAGAGGTGTAGATGTTAGAGTGAACTTTGCCATCCAACTTAAGTCACACTTTTACAAGTACATACTAAAACTATTCTTGCTTATACCTTTGGTGAGACATGTAGGCTAAGTCTTAAGGCCTTAAACCACTCATTTTGCAACTTCCTTAGGGATGTGGTTTAGTGGTGGACTTGGTAGTGTTAGGCTAACTGTTGCACTCAATGATCTTAAGGATCTCTTCCAACCTAAATGCATGATTTTATGATACAGACTTGTTATTTCATATTATCCACACCTACTTCTTTTGGTTTCTCATTTTTGTTTCTTTTTCCAAAGAAAAAGACCTTATTTTCCAAGGTCCATAATTTTATTCCTTTCCTTCTGTCATTTTCTCTTTAAAACATTCCTGCAATATAATGTACAACTTTTTTTTCTTTATATCCAATATCTCTAATACAGTCTGCCAGTTTGTGTGTTAATTGGTGAACAGAGATGCAGAATTACCTTCTAGGTACCTCTTTTCCATTTATCAACAAACTTTAGCAATGTGTAATATCAGCTGCACCAGGTAGCTGCAACTAGGCTCTTGTTTTTATTTTTTTCTTAGTTCTTCTCCAGCATCTAGTTTTGTTTTCCTTCTCAATATAGGGTTTGGGGTTTTTTTCTCTCTGCTTCTACTTAGGAGTCAATAAATCAAAATATTTCAGTTTCCATGCTGAAAACAAAGGTCTGAACAACGTATGCAAGACTGCCATCTATTTTCATACCCTGAAGCTCTGTGAAGCTATGAAGAACAGTAGGAGCACTGTAGATATCTATTCTGATTACTTCCTAATTCTCACAAGAAACAGGAACCATTAATATTAAGGTGAATAGTTACCACCGTTTTAAGACTAAAGCGTCATAATAAATAACGAACTGATCTTTGCTACAGAAAAATATTTCAAAACCATATGAAATTGTTGGTTTTTTTCCCAGAAATTTAATGCAAGTAGATTATTTTTTCCCAGGAATCTGAAACTGCAAGCAACTTTAACCAGCAATACAAATGTTTAAGTCTACTTCGGAGAACTGATATACTGATTTTAATAATAAATAAAAGGTTAGTTCTGTAAGTGCTAAAAGCACCTATTAAAATATAGAAAAAAAAGGGGTAAATTATGGGATTATGGAAAAAATGCTGTACCTGTTAAAGATTACTTACTTGCCTGTTTTCTTAAATGAGTAATAATTATTTTTATCAGTTGCAGTCTTCATTAATTTAACACTGAATGTTGAGTCTCCAGAGAGAAGCAAACATATTTCTAACTGCAAATTGTAAGATTAACAGAATCAATGAACCCTGTTAATTAAAAAATATTTTTCCCACCTTGTCAGTTACGAAAGTGAGCATAAAGCACCCTTGGAGAGTGCAAAAGAGAAGAGAGCAAAATCAGTAAGCTTTGAGTAATCAGAAAGAGCTCCAAACCAGGTCAATCTGAATAATGTTTTTTAAAAAACTTCGAAAAAACAAGCAAACCACTAAGATGGAGGGGTTCTATAATTTTATTTTTTCACTCCTTTGACCCTATAGTCTTATGAAAATCATTCCAAAATTGGACCAAAATTAAATCCATGCAAATATACACACAAATATGTCCTGATTTCAACTGGGATAGAGTTAATTTTTCTCCTAGCAGCTGGTACAGTGCTGTGTTTTGGCTTTAGTCTGAGAATAATGGTAACACTGATGTTGCTAATAGTGCTTCCTCTAATCAAGGATGTTTCAGTTCCACTGTTCACTACTCGTAGGAAGGCTGTGTCATTGGTCGAATGGTGGTAGACAATTGTACTGAGCATTACTTGATATTTTGGGGGTGGAGTGGACTTATTCTTTCCCTTCTCTATTTCCTATTATTATTTTATATTTTACTTTTATTTCAATTATTGAACAGCTTTTAACCCACGGGGTTTTACCTTTTTTTTCTGATTCTCGTCCCCATCCCTCTGGGGAGGTGGAGAGTGGGTGAATGAGCAGCTACGTGGTACTTAGTTTAAGTGGCTGGGCTTAAACCGCAGCAATGTAATACAAAGGCATAATGGAATCACAGACCCACAGATTCAGTCATTAAAGTATTTAAATAATTGAAGTAACTCATGCTAAATAGCATACTCCTTACATTAAACTCAGTGACGAAAGAAAAACACTGATTTACATGGAGCACCAAGAAAAATCACTAGGGTTTAAGTTACGGTGTTCATATCTGCAAATATATAAATGCGTTTAATAATGCACATACAAACTCAGGAATAAATCTAGCCTGAAATTGTTTTACCTTGTGGAAGATATTTTGGCCATATACACTAAGACAAAGTTTGAATCAGTATTGTAAAGGTGAGTTATTGAAAAAGCTAATTATTGTAATATAAAGAAAAGACTAATAGGATAAGCCATCTGTACAAAAAATATGCTTTAAGGAATGGGGGTGGGTGAGGGCATTATAGTAATTAGTATATTTTTAGATAAATACATTTCTGACTGAGTACTTAGTGATAAACTTTTAACAGAGCTCTGGGTCAAAAGGAGAGAGAATGTTAACAGAGTCATAGGCAAAATCTTACTGGGTAAAGATGCTGCCTGAGGTAGTCTGGTGTGCCAAATGGTACTGTTCAGCATTAACATACTGCTTACATTTCCCACATATGCTGCATTCAAAATTATACTGTGGGTAAAAGGCAACTGCCTTATATGTGTACTTTTAATCTAATTAGCACTTTGTTGCAATCAACAAACAGCTAGTCAAAATATAACAATAGTTATTATTAGTCCTATAAAGATGATACTAATACAGTCTGAATTATGCAACTAATGAACTAATGTCACCTTCAGCTAAGTTTATCACTGCCATACATAAGTACGCTTTTTCCTATATTTACCCTTTTGTCTCTTGCGCTATATTCAACATTCCACTGCCTGAGGCATCTGATGATACCTGTCTTACCTTAGATGAATACAAGGGCTTGTGAAGAATTGCAAATGCCAGAGCTTCCTCACTGGAAGAATACAGGTTTGAGGGAAGGGGATTTCTTCCCTAATCATAATTGGTATGATTAGGGTTTTTTCCATGTTTTCACTAATGCAGACTGCTTACTTGCTCTTTCTTCACTGATCCCTTACACAAATCTGTTAAATTTTTATCATGTATGGTATTCATGAAGATAACCAAAACCCTGAACAAGGCAATCATTACCTGATCACTAAACAATTGCTATGATGGCTTAATCAGCCTAAAGTCAGCTCAGACCAAGACAAGTCTAGACAGTTCTTCAGGCTTCAGTGGTTGGCAAAAGCCTTTATCTTTTATTAGTCGCAGAAATGACATATTTCTTGGGCTAAAGGAATACAATTCAGATATTAATGAATCCTTTAAAATGCCCATTTTTCCTCCTCATTAAACATGGGGGAAAAATTGCAGTACTAATGGCGCGCATCCACAGGACAGTACTGTTAGTATTTTGTGGGTTATTTTTTATACAAACAGTGCAGAAGAGTAACAGCTCTTTGAAGTAGCCTTGCTTATAGCATTGTTTGGAGTTAATCTGGTGAATTAAGGCCATATAAAGTGCTTTGATTTGAATGTTTGTCCTATCAAATTTGATGTTCCTGATAACATCAAGTCCCTGAATTTTGCAGGTTTCTGGTAACAGATTCCTGTAAGAACTAAAACTGAAGTTTTTGTAATAGTCTTGCAGTGATGGGATCATAATTTTAGATATGCAAATACACATAAATTTTTTACCAGTCAGACAGAATGATTTATCAATCCTATCTCATCTTTCATGTCTTTAATCTGCGGATCACATTAAGAAATTAATCATTAGGAATAATAGTCTAACTTATTCTGTGCACATAAAATTCATCAAGGAAGATAGAAGCTTTATGCTGGCATCTAAAGAATGGTCCTTTTGGACTGAATTACATGTTATTTTCAGTGTCTTTTACCATCACAGTTTCAATGCTGTCATTGTAATTAGCCTTCTTTTTACTCTTGACAAATTATAGACCATATTAAATCTGATCTCCAAATCAGGTAAAAAACCCAATCCTCTATCACTTAATAGAATATTTTACTCACAGTTTTATATATTTGCATTCTCATGACTGACCTTGAGAGATTAAATTTAACTCAGTCCTAGAGTAAAGCTGTCCTGAGAATAACAGGAATTCAAGAATAAGCAGGGGTTTGTGTGTTCAAAAAACTCTAGATTAGGTTTGCAATAACCTCAGGATTTTTGACATTGGTGTTTCATGGTTTATGTTATATAGTCATGAGTAAATAGGGTTGGTTTTTCCATAGTTTTTAAGGATGACTTATTGTTGATTTAGTATTATTAGATATATTATTAGATATATATAAATTAGTGGTGATTAGTTTGGAGTGGAACAAAACTGATCTATATAAATAGCCAAATAAGACAGAGTCTAAGTGCAATAAATCTGTTACATACAAATCACTAGCTCTATATTCAAAGTAAGTTTAGGTTTTGGGGTTTTTTTTGTCTTTTTTTTTTTTTTTTTGGGGGGGTGGGGGAGATCAAGAATCTATCTCCCTTGTAACTGTAGTGAGAAAGCAATCTGGGATGAGGGTTTCTGGGATCCTCTTGATAATTTTCATCATGTCTGGGTACAGTGAA